>JAODAL010025698.1:0-58115 GCA_025379985.1 Phyllomedusa bahiana | reverse complement strand
TGCAAGTGGGCTTATACTATTTAATGGAAAGATATACTGAGAACTTTAAGGTCTTTTTAAAAAAATTTTGCTTAGCAGCAGTAGATCAATGTATAGCATATAGATGTGCAGAACAGTATTGTATCTTGGAATAAAACATCCAACTTGTCATGTCTTTGGGTTTATTATCTTCTTTTTTTGATACATGACAAACTTAAGAGTGTGTTGTAGAGTTGTGGCCCCATTTGTAACCTATATAATCACAGTATAGTTGATTTGAGAAATAAGTTGGTTATTCATTGAATTGATATATAGTGGTCACTGGGGTTTGACTAAAAGTTATTATTTACATTTTTTTTATTTTGTTCTGTTTTTATTTTTTTTATTTATTTTTCACTTTGAGCCCAATAAAAGGTCAGAAAAAGATCTCTGGGGAGCATTTTTGCATAACTTTTTTTATATTATTGCTCTGGTATTTTGGTCTGATATATAATAATAATAATAATAATAATAATAATTTTATTTATATAGCGCCAACAAATTCCGCAGCACTGAGAGGGTATAATTACAGACAATAGACAGACATTACACAGTGAAAGATACTTACAAATGAGACACAAGGTGTGAGGGCCCTGCTCACAAGAGCTTACAATCTATGAGGGTGCCTGGGGCAGACAAAGGGGGAGAAATGCTAAGATTACAATGGTCCAGCCTTGTTTCATAAATATGGGGTGGTTTACATAAAATTGGGTGAACCTGCCACCATGACATTACAGATAAGTGCCCTAGTGTAGGGAGTGACAGAAGCATGTGTGATAGAAGATGTGGGTTAGCAATTAGGGATCTTGGTAGGCTTGCCTAAGAAGATGTATTTTCAGGACACTCTGAAAACTGTGAAGGCTAGGATTGTGCCTGATGCCATGGTAGGATGTTCCAGAGAATGGGTGCAGCACATGTTAAATCTTGAAGATGGGCATGAGAGGTTCGGATGATTGTGGTCTGTAATTTGATGTCCGCAGCAGAGCAAAGAGAGCGGGTAGGGTGGTAGACAGAGATGAGTTACAGGGGATATAATGTCCCAGCATTGACTACAAATCTGATTTGGGTCTGTTACGACCCAGCAGATCCGAAAGTTACCTGGAAGCAGAAAGTCTGAAGGCTGAGCTGTATTCATAGTGCTCCAGAAATTGGAAGGCAGATACTGTAATAAACCATGCATGTTTTCTCTCTGGAGTGTCCACCTTTCGCTGACAGCTAGATCTCCAATCTTGCAGCTGCATAATCTCCATGCAGTTGTAGATTCTGCTATTACATTCAGGAACATCCTCATAGAAACACCTCTGGAGTTTATAGACTTTGCAAATGCATATGACATATAAACACCTATTGGATAAATGAAAGTCTGTAGGGTTAGAAATCAGATCATACTCAGAGAGTGGTGGTAAATAATTCTTACTCCGAATGGTTCCCTGTTATAACACAGTTTTTATTAATGCAGATGCTACTAAGCTATGTAGAATAGTAAAATATATGGAAGATGTTCATAAATTACAAATGGACGTAGACACACTATTTCGGTATCCTCTTGTGAATAAATGTAAAGTTATGCATTTGGGTACTTATCCATTTATCCTTAGGCATGTATCCTAGCAGGGAGAGAAACTGAGGGAATCAATTAATGTGAAGTAGATCATAGACCACATAACAGTATGTAATGTCAATCATCTGCCTCTCAGGCCAGTCGGATATCCATGCAACCTCATTTGGAATATGCAGTTAATTTCTGGGTACCAGAGCAAAATGATATACTGAAAAATGTAGAAGGAAGAGCAACCAAACTGATAAGGAGCATGGAGCATCTTAGTTGTGTGGAAATGTTAAAAGAATTAAAGTTATTTAGTCTTAAGAAAAGACAGCTACGGGGAGATACGATTCACTTATATAAGCATGTAAGTGGTCCCTATAAAAAGTACGGTGAAAAGCAGTTTTTAATGTAAAACCGCCTCAAAAGACAAGGGGCCAATCCCTTTGTCTAGAGAAAAAACAGGTTATCTAGAAGCAACACGCCTTCTTTACCAAAGGAACTATAAATCTGTGGAATAGCTGCCCCAGGACCTGGTCTCATCAAGAAAAGTTGACGTCTTTTGCCTTCAAGAAAGGCTTAGACAAATTTTTGCAACAAAATGATATTCAAGGGGTTATCTCATCATGCTGTTTCACTGAGCCAAAAGCATTTCTGGAATGTACATCTTGTCTCTTCCTGGTCAGGCTGTGCGTCGTTCTATGGCAGTGATTAGCATATCAGCTCAGTATTTACAGCTCTTCTAAAAGCACTAACATGAGAGCAGGAGATCTTAATGATAAGTGCAGAAATCTCCAGAGCTCAAAGTAAATAAAGTAGACATATTACTTTCTTGAGATAACACACTGTTCTCAAGCTACCAGCAGTCCGAGAAGAGAGAGAAGGGGAGAGCAGATCGGTAAACTAGAGAAACCTATGTGCACTCAGAGCTGATAACATCTATTTTATATCCTCAACAAAGCCAAAAAATAAAGCGATATGTTTTGAAAACTCTTCAATTAACGGTCCCTACATGTTGAAAGCTGTCCCTACATGTTTAGACCATCCATTTAATACTTAAGTAGCTGTATAAAATGTTTATTAGAATGTAGATCTAGTCTGATTGTTATTTGAGATTAGGACTGAAATATTCCATTTAGGACAGATGGGTTTATGCCTCAAGGGTTAAACCTCAAGGATTATACTGCTGCCCATATGTTTAATAATGTTCCTGGTCTAAGACTCATATCTTCCAAAAGACAAGTGGAAACTTATTAAAATTGATTGTACACTAAACAGTATTAAATAGAAGATGTAACTTGATCTAAATACCTTTAACCCACAGCCAGTTTTGACCTTCCTGACAGAGCATTTATATCACTTTATGCGAGAATAGCTTTTTGATACTTTTACCTATCCATGTGATTCAGAGATGACATATTGTGCTTTAAGCTAGTAAGAAATTTTGGTCCATACAATCTTTGCTTATTTGTGATAAAATATCAAAATGTCTAAAAAAAATTTCCAAATGTTCAAAAAATTTCTGTATGTAAGAAAGATGGTTGTACCATACAAAATAGTTTAGAACTAGAACTTTTAGTGGAGGTTACATTTCAAAATTTCACTTCTTTTATTTTACAAATTTTAAATTTTTATCTATAATTCAAGTGAACACAGTATATGATTTCAGGTAAATACAAATCAATATTGATTTCATCCATTTTTTAGCGATATCTTACATGTGGCCCCAGTGCGTTATTAGACTCACTACCAAGCCTCAGAATTGAAGAAGCACCAACTCGATATTGGGGTCTCATTTTCAATAGGATTTTCTTTAGGTAACATTTCAGGTTTTCCGATACCTTAAGGTGCTAAAACTCAATAAACACTTTCTAAAAAGACAATACTTTGGAAACTACACCCCTTATGGAATATATGCAGGGGTGAGTATATTGATTCCAAAGGTGTTTCACAAGTTTTTTTAGCATTAAGCTGTGAAAATGAAAAAATATTTTTGATCTGTCCTTCACCCCCCCTATATCCAATCCCAGTCCCTCTCTTTTCACCTGCACCGCAAGAACATCTCCAGAATCCACCCGTTTCTTACTGTGGAAACAACACAAACTCTTATTGTGGCTCTTATTCTTTCTCATCTTGATTACTGCAACTCCTTGCTTATCGGTCTCCCACTCTGCAAACTCTCCCCTCTCCAATCTGTCCTGAATGCAGCAGCCAGGCTTGTCTTTCTTTCAAGCCTCTACACTGATGCCCCTACCCTGTGTCAGTCACCGCACTGGTTGCCCATTCGGTACAAGATACAATGCAAATTCATCACACTCACCCATAAAGCTCTCCACAGTTCTGCTCCCCCTACATCTCCTCTCTCATCTCTGCCTACCACCATATCCGCTCTCTCCGCTTTGCTGCAAACATCAAACTACAGACCACAACCATCCGAACCTCCCATGTCCGTCTTCAAGATTTTGCACGTGCTGCACCCATTCTGTGGAACATCCTACCATGTACTATCAGGCACAATCCCAGCCTTCGCAGTTTTAAGAGTGTCCTGAAAATACATCTTCTCAGTCTGGCCTACAAAGATCCATAATTGCTAACCTACACCTTCTATCACCCACACTTCTGTCACTTCCTACACTAGGGCACTCACAGGCACTTATCTGTATATAGATGTCATGGTGGCAGGTTCACCCAATTTTTATGTAAACCACCCCATATTTATGAAACAAGGCAGGACTATTGTAAACTTAGCACTTCTCCCCCAGGCACCTTCGTAGATTGTAAGCTCTTGCGAGCAGGGCCCTCACGCCTTGTTTCTCATCTGTAAATAGCCTTCACTGTGTAATGTCTGTCTTTTGTCTGTAATTATACCCTCTACATTGTAAAGTGCTGCGGAATTTGTTGGCACTATATAAATAAAGACTGTATATACATACATGTGTGAGACATTGAGTGAGAAGGAGACAACTGTTGGTGCAATAGTGAGAAAATGGAAGAAATACAAAATGACTGTCAATCAACATCGATCTGAGGCACCATGCAAAATCTCATCTCGTGGGGTATCCTTGTTCATGAGGAAGGTGAGAGGTCAGCCTAAAACTACATAGGGGGAACTTGTTAATGATCCCAAGGTAGCTGGGACCACAGTCAACAAGAAAACCATTGGTAACACATTACGCCGTAATGGTTTAAAATCCTACAGTGCCCGCAAGGTCTCCCTGCTCAAGAAGGTACATGTACAGACCCATATGAAGTTTGCCAATGAACACCTGGATGATTCTGTGAGTGATTGGGAGAAGGTACTGTGGTCAGATGAGACAAAAATTGAGCTCTTTGGCATTAACTCAACTCGCCATGTTTGATGGAAGAGAACTGCTTTCTATGACCCAAAGAACACTGTCCCCACTGTCAAGCATGGAGGTGGAAACATTATGTTTTGTGGGTGTTTCTCTGCTAAGGGCACAGGACTACTTCATCGCATCAATGGGAGAATGGACGGAGTCATGTACCGTAAAATCCTGAGTGACAACCTTCTTCCCTCTGCCTTAACATTAAAAATGGGTCGTGACTGGGTCTTCCAGCAAGACAATGACCCAAAACATACAGCCAAGACAACAAAGGAGTGGCTCAGAACGAAGCACATTAAGGTCATGGAGTGGCCAAGCCAGTCTCCAGACCTTAATCCCATAGAAAACGTATGGCGTTGAAGCTCGGAATTGCCAAGCGACTGCCTCAAAATCTTAATGATTTAGAGATAATCTGCAAAGAGGAGTGGAACAAAATTCCTCCTGGCGTGCACAAACATCATCATCAACTGCAAAAAAAGTCTGACTGTTGTGCTAGCCAAAAAGGGTTTTGCCACCAAGTATTAAGTCTTGTTTGCCGGAGGGATCAAATACTTATTTCTCATTGCAAAATTCAAATAAATTGATATCATTTATACAATGTGATTTTCTGGATTTTATTTTTATTTTTATATTCTGTCTCTCAATTTTTAAATTAACCTACCCTTAAAATTATAGATTGTTCATGTCTTTGTCAGTGGGCAAACTTACACAATCAGCAAGGTATCAAATAAATATTTCCTTCACTGTATGTAAGGTGAGGTATTTTCTCCTTGTATTATCTAATAACTGCATGACTATTATTATGTGCTACTGGTAAATGTTCATAGTTAGGGGGAAGGGCCCATCCAAATGTTTGCTGTGGGGGACAGACTTCTCTAGTTACTCCCCTTCATACACCCCATCTGTCATCATGACATACATGTATGTTAAATGTCAGGATAGTTAAGGTACCTATGGGAAAAGCTTGTTTTCTTCTCCCTATTAAAAAAAACATGCAAGCATGGCTGAGATGAGTGTGCAGAATTTTTAGCATTACTTATCACACCTTTTTATGCAGCTTTTTTGGGAGAAGGGCTTAAAATGAGCAACCTGATATCAATTGAAATTCTATGGTAAAACAAAGGAATGGCTACATTGTCAGTATTTTTGTGTTTGTCATTTTAGTTGGGTCATTGTATTTTTTTTCTACCACTTTATTCCATTGGTTTCTCAAACCTTTAAAGTATCTGGAAAATGAATATAAAAAATGTCAGTAAACACCACTTAAAACACATGTAAAAGGCCATACAATTGATTTAAACAACAGACATTTTATTCATTTTAACTCCTTTCAGAGAGCTGGTCTTAATTTTTTGGTCTCTTAATTTTTTTCCTTCCTGCCTTCCAAGAACTATAATTTGTGCCATGTTTGCCGAGGTCTCATTTTATTTTTTTTCATTATGTTTTAGTACTTAAAAAAATAAAAAACATTCTTGGCTTATCAAACTTACACTGCAGCACCATTTTCTGCGACCAATAACTTTTTTTCTACATATGGACCTGAGTAAGGAGGGAATTTTTTGTGAGCTGAAGTGAAGTTTTTATTGGTACCATTTTAGGATACATGCGACTTTTGATCCCTTTTTATTTAAATTTTTTGGGGACATGAAATGACCAAAAATCCAGAATTTTGGCATTTATAATTTTGTTTCATCTCTGGTATTAAATTATGTTATATTTTAATAGATCAGACTTTTATAGATGCAACAATATCAATTGTTTTGTAAAAACAGTGTCTACATGGTTAAATAGCAGGGATTGGAGCAATCTCCGATCTCTGCTGTTAGACGTGGTTATCGGCTGTAATAATAAGCCAGCACCAGCCACCTACGGATCAGGCACAGCATGTGACTTTGGTCTTTTCTGTGTTTTGGATATATCCCTGCTTTGGCTTACAACTACTGATGCAAGATATTGATCAAAATGCTACTAAAGAAGCAGCAAAGATTAAACTTTGCAAATAATGCACTAACACTTGAAAAAAAAATTCAAGTTTTTACCTATGTAATGCATCAATTTGGTAAAGTATGTTTTGTGTTGCTATGACTCTCAGCACAGAGTCGCTGTAAAATAACATTAGTATAGAATGTACACGTGGGAAAAAAATGTCTTGAAGACTATGTCTGCATCTTGGATTGTTTAAATTAAGAAACTGCTTACCTCATATATCAGTTAACAAAATATCATACACCATGACAGACAGACCTTTGATCTGGGTGATGCAAAAGGATAAAGAAAACTGTGCACAGTCAAGCTAAGATGTGAAATATAGCATTTATAGAAGATGTTAATGTCCTCAAATTTTAAATTATGCAGCTTTGAAAGTAAAGTAAAATAAAATATAGATAAAGTATTTAAAATCAAAGCCCTTCGATATAACAGAATTACACTAATAACTTTAATCTTTATTGAATATCAAAATTAAGAATTTTACTGAAACCTAAAGTAATATAGCCAAATATATATATATATATATATATTTTTTTTTTTTTTTTTTTTTTTTTTTCAAAGGTTTAAGGTCACGGTAAGAAATTCTTATTATCTACCAAAAAAGTTGGTGAGATCTAAGAAAGTTGCATATTTCAATCATGGTTGCTACATAAATGTAGTCTTTCAAATGAGCACATTCAGGCTCAGACTGGCCCAAAGGGGAACAGATGAATATCTCGAAGAACCCCTGAGCATGGCATACCAGAATTTTTTTTTGTTAATTTTATAAATATCCTTGGGAGAGTCAGAAAGGCAGAGAAAAAGAGGCAATAGCGAGAGACAGATTAAAAGAGACATGTACAGTAGCTGTACGGTGGGACCCCACAAACAACTCCACTGGTGGGCCCCAGAATCAACTAGACAGGTGGGCCCCTGGAATGAAATTACACTGGCACCCCACTGGTCCCAGGCACCCCAGTCCGACACTGGGCAGATTGACTGTGAGTACTCTTTGGATTACTTTCTAAACTAAAAGTATTATTGGCAATATAAGTTTAATTAATTAAATAAGGAAGAAACTCCTGGAGGCAGCTAGTAGAAATGTTTTACTTTCGTATTACTTAAGGTTATAACATCATACACTTAATAATTAAAATGCTGATTTGGTCTTATAACTATATTCTTGATTTCATGGGGAAAAACACTGTAGTGTTTTTTTTTTCATATCATGGAAGTAACTCAAAATAAGCACTAGAGATCCAAGACAACATAGTAAAATATGCTGAAATGTTCAAAATGTTTAGAAAGCCCAAAATTTGCTCATTTTTTTTCTGTCTCCAGCGTCTCTGTTTTCACAAGTGTAACTTAGAAACAAGACTGATATTCTTATGTTTTAAGTCCTGAAATCTATAACAGAATTAAGATAATCATTGAGATTAATAAGTTACTGTATTTATTATATTTAAGAATTTTATATTAAAAAGCTGCAGTTGACTGTTTACATGCTTTGCTCCATTTGTTTCTAAAAAAATTTTTAGTTGAAAAACTGCTTAAGACAAAAAGGTATATTTACTTAGACCATGCCAGTGTAAGAAATAAACCCATAGGAGCGAGATGCGATACAAATGGAAATCCATGCAACACAAATTGAAGTCTGTATCACCTTCAAGCTGGTACATATTTGTGCTATAATTCACTCCATTTTGTGGCATAATTTATAGTAAATATGTTTGGGCATGGAAGACCATGTGGCAACACCAGCGTAAATCTGGCAAAAATAATGATCATAGAAAAATTTGTTTTTTCATGCCATAAAACTTTTGTATGCCATAAAACTGGCAAATAAGCAGTAATAAATTCCACCAAAACATTTTAAATGGAAACTAATTACAGAGAAGAAATAAAAGAAAATCTGTCCTGTGAATAGTTTGTCCCATCAAAAACATTTATTGCCCATCCCCAAGATAGGTGATAAATGCATGATCACTGTAGGTCCACCCACTAGGACCTAACTAGAATGGGGGGTCCTGAATCTCTTGTTTCAATGATGTGGCAGTCACACATCTGCAATGTGGCTATATTCACTGTCTATGGGACTGATGAAAGTAACCTAAAGATTGACCTGGAGATAAGTGATAAACATTACCAGTGGGACAACCTCCTTTAATGCTGATGTGTCAAGTCTCTGATTTAATATAATTCATTATTGTTATGTACAAAGCTGTTTCAGTGCTGTCAGAATTCATAGAGAAACCTTGTTATTCTAGGTACCCCTTATTTATCTCTGAAGAAAAATATGACATAGTGGGAATAACTGAGACATGGCTTGATAAGACTTATGACATGGCTAGAGATAGGTGAATGTCTCAAAAATTCGGTTCTGTCACTTTGCCGAATTAGTCCGACAAAATTTGTTTCGGTCCGAATTACTTCGGCACGAATCGCATTAAAAAACAGCTATTTCCAGGCTGCACAGAGCCTGCAGAGTGCTGTAAAACCTTGTGCCATGCTTAAATATGCAGAGGGCGCTTGCTTTGGTCTTCATACAATGTTGTGTTTTAGTATGACACGCAGATGACTGCCGTCACTCTTAGAATCGCTTCACTATAAAATTCCCTGGGCACTTAAGAGGGCAAAACTGACCAAAAAGCTCAAGCGAGAATGTAGCCTGATAAAGTCATGGCAGCGAAAGCTGGAAAAAAACAAGCTGAGAGCTCAGGTAGCAACATCAGTGAGTGTGGAGGTGATGGCAGCAGCCACAGCAGCATGAGGTCAGACAGTGGCACAATGACATTCTGGAGATGGCAAAAACAGGAATAGGCCACAGAGTGGCACAATGACACAGTGTGGCGGGCACAACAGCAGCCACAGCAGCAGTATGAGGTCAGGCAGTGGCACAATGACATTCTGGAGGTGGCAAAACAGTAGTAGGCCCCAGAGTGGCACAATGAAACAGTGTGGAGGTCACGACTGCAGCAGCATGAGGTCAGGCAGTGGCACAATGACATTCTGGAGGTGGCAAAAGAGTAGTAGGCCACAGAGTGGCACAATGACAGAGAGTGGAGGTGATGGCAGCAGGAGCAGCATGAGGTCAGAGAGTGGCACAATGACATTCTGGAGGTGGCAAAAACTGGAGTAGGCCACAGAGTGGCACAATGACACAGTATGGAGGTCACGACAGCAGCCACAGCAGCAGCATGAGGTCAGGCAGTGGCGAAATGACATTCTGGAGGTGGCAAAACAGTAGTAGGCCACAGAGTTTTACAATGACACAGTGTGGAGGTCACGACAACAGCAACAGCAGCAGCATGAGGTCAGGCAGTGGCACAATGACATTCTGGAGGTGGCTAAAACAGGAGTAGGCCACAGAGTGGCACAATGACACAGTGTGGAGGGCACAACAGCAGCAGCAGCATGAGGTCAGGCAGGGGCACAATGACATTCTGGAAGTGGCAAAACAGTAGTAGGCCACAGAGTAGCACAATGACACAGTGTGGAGGTCACGGCAGCAGCCACAGCAGCAGCATGAGGTCAGGCAGTGGCACAATGACATTCTGGAGGTGGCAAAATAGTAGTAGGCCAAAGAGTGGCACAATGACACAGTGTGGAGGTCACGACAGCAGCAGAATGAGGTCAGGCAGTGGCAAAATGACATTCTGGAGGTGGCAAAAACTGGAGTAGGCCACAAAGTGGCACAATGACACAGTGTGGTGGGCACGACAGCAGCAGCATGAGGTCAGACAGTGGCACAATGTCATTCTGGAGGTGGCAAAACAGTAGTAGGCCACAGAGTGGCACAATGACACAGTGTATAGGTCACGGCAGCAGCCACAGCAGCAGCATGAGGTCAGACTGTGGCACAATGACATTCTGGAGGTGGCAAAACAGAAGAAAGGCCACAGAGTGGCACAATGACACAGTTTGGAGGTCATGACAGCAGCAGCATGAGGTCAGGCAGTGGCACAATGATTTTCTGGAGGTGGCAAAACAGTAGTAGGCCACAGAGTGGCACAATGACAGAGAGTTGGAGGTGGAGCAGCATGATGTCAGAGAGTGGCACAATGACATTCTGGAGGTGGCAAAACTGGAGTAGGCCACAGAGTGGCACAGTGACACAGTGTGGAGGTCACGACAGCAGCCACAGCAGCAGCATGAGGTCAGGCAGTGGCGCAATGACATTCTGGAGGTGGCAAAACAGTAGTAGGCCACAGAGTGGCACAATGACACAGTGTGGAGGGCACGAAAGCAGCAGCAGCATGAGGTCAGGCAGTGGCACAATGACATTCTGGAGGTGGCAAAACAGTAGTAGGCCGCAGAGTGGCACAATGACACAGTGTGGAGGTCACGGCAGCAGCCACAGAAGCAGCATGAGGTCAGACAGTGGCGCAAGGACATTCTGGAGGTGTTAAAACAGTTGTAGGCCACAGAGTGGAACAATGACACAGTGTGGAGGTCACGACAGCAGCAGCATGAGGTCAGGCAGTGGCACAATGACATTATGGAGGTGGCAAAACAGTAGTAGGCCACAGAGTGGCACAATGACAGAGAGTGGAGGTGACGGCGGCAGCCACAGCAGCAGCATGAGGTCAGGCAGTGGCACAATGACATTCTGGAGGTGGCTAAAACAGGAGTAGGCCACAGAGTGGCACAATGACACAGTGTGGAGGTCACGACAGCAGCCACAGCAGCAGCATGAGGTCAGACAGTGGCACAATGACAGAGTGTGTAGGTCACAGAAGCAGCTACAGCAGCAGCATGAGGTCAGACAGTGGCACAATGACATTCTGGAGGTGGCAAAACAGTAGTAGGCCACAGAGTGGCACAATGACAGAGAGTGGAGGTGATGGCGGCAGCCACAGCAGCATGAGGTCAGACAGTGGCACAATGACAAAGTGTGGAGGTGGGTGGCAATACCAGTCCCTGGTAAAGATGGTTGGTGGCAGATGGAGAAACTGTCAGCAGATGTGTGGCATCAGGCGGGTGGCGGCATCAGAATAGTGGCTGAGGCAGGTAATTTGAACCCAGACTCATTTCTCACAGTTTGGGTGAGGCGTCATGGCTGATGTAGTCTGACGCCTAAGGCATTGGTGTGTGGAAATCCTGGCCGATCCACGCCTGATTCATCTTGACAAAGGTCAGTCATTCCACATTTCCCGTGGACAAGCGGGTTCTCCTTGGGGTAACGATGGCCCCCGCCGCACTGAACACCCGCTCTGATGCCACACTACTGGCCGGGCAGGACAGCTTCTCCACTGCAAACTCGGCAAGTTGCGGCCACACATCCAGTTTGGCTGCCCAGTAGTCCAGAAGATCTTCTAACTGGGGTGGCAGAGTGCTGTCCAAGTAGGCCACCACCTGTTGGTTCAGGGACTGCTCCAGGTCCTGCTGCTGCTGGGGACTACCCTCCTCACTAGGCGGGTGAAGGAAGCTGCTCATCAGTGACTCCAGACTTAGGTTGCTGCTGATGGAGCTGGTACTGCTCCTACCCCCCCCCCCACCTTCCCCCAGCAGCCGCGGCAGTAGTACGTGAGCGCTGAGGAACCCCCCAGTCAGACCTGTCAGAGGAGGGACGATGCCGCACATAGGCAGCGGCCAACTGACTATGGAGGATTTCCCTATAGTATTTGAATTTGTCCTCCCTCTCAATAGCTGCGAAAAAGGCTCCCATTTTGGACCGGTAGCGAGGGTCCAATAGGGTGTAGAGCCAGAAGTCACCCCTTTGCCAGATGCTGACTATTCGGCTGTCACGAGCCAGGCAAATCAGCATGCTGCGGGCCATCTGCACAAATGACTCCGAGGGGCTCCCTGCCTCCATCTCCACTGTATACTGCCACGGTGCTTGCGGGTCATCTGCCTCGTCTTCCTCATCTCCATCTACCTCCTCCAGCTGCTCCTGCTCCTCCTCTCTTGTCACCTGGGTAGAAAATCCACTCATTTCACCAGACAATGCTTCTGCGCAAATGTCCTCCTCCTCCTCCTCCTCCATTTCAGTCACCGGACTCATGTGGCCGCGAGATGTAGTCGCCACATCTCCAGTCCCCTGCCCAGACAGATTTTTTAGCATCTGTTCCAGGACATGAAGCAGTGGAATGACGTTAATTATCCCGTAGTCCTGGCGACTGACAAATAACGTGGCCTCCTCGAATGGCCTCAACAAACGGCAGGTGTCACGCATGAGCTGCCACTGGCTGACATCAAAGTTACACAGGGGAGAATTCCTGTCCGCCTGGATCATCCAAAAATTGTTAATGGCCGTGCTCTGTTCAGACAGTGGGTCCAGCACGTGCAGGCTGGAATTCCAACGGGTGGAAACATCGCATATCAGAGTGTGTTGGGGGAGGCCATTCTGCCGCTGCAACTCGAAGAGGGTGTTCCTGGCTTTGTAGAAATGGATGAAGTGCATGCACAGTTTCCTGGCCATTTTCATAATCTTCTGAAGATCGGTGGAAGACTTCAGGAACCTTTTCACAACCAGATTGAACACATGCGCCATACCGGGCGCATGGACCATCCCTCCTCGGTGCAGCGCAGACACCATGTGCCTCCCATTGTCCATTACCATGGTTCCGATTTGAAGTTGGCGCGGAGAAAGCCACACATCGATTTCTTGCTGCATGACCCGGAGCAGTTCCTCCCCTGGGTGACTTCTTTCACCGAGGCAAGCCATGTGTAGAACTGCGTGACACTGCTGTGCCCTCCACATGTGGTATGATGGAGCAGTACTTGTGGGGGCTGAGATGTTGGTGGTGGTGGAGGAGTAGGAGGCGGACATTGGCACAGGAGCCACAGTTTGACAACGTGGAGGAGAAAGCGGCGTCTCCTGTCCAAGTTGTTGGTGTGCCTGGGCAGGAAGCACATTCACCCAGTGGGCCGTAAAGGACATGTACTGGCCCTGACCATAGTTACAGCTCCAGACGTCCGCGCTGCCGTGCACCTTGGAACAAACCGAGAAGCTCAAGGACTGGCCTACCTTCTGTTCTACATATTTATGAAGTGCTGGTACTGCCTTTTTGGAAAAGAAATTACGGCTTGGAACTCTCCATCTCGGCTCGGCACAAGCCATTAGTTCTCTGAACAGTGCAGAGTCCACCATTTGGAAAGGGAGGGACTGCAGTACCAACAACTTGGACAGGAGCACGGTCAGCTTTTGCAACTTAAAATGGTTGGACTCATATTGTTGTCTCTTTGCAATCGCCTCGCTGAACGACTGCTGGCACCATGAGTAGCGAGGATCAGGAGCATCTGGACCGGGAGATGATGTCAAAGAGAAACAGCTCCCTTCGGCAGAGGTGGTGGAGCCTTGACTGGCTGAAATGGCATGCGTGCCACTGGGCGCTGTTGCTGCTGTTGCTGCAGGAGCAGGATGGACCACCACATCTGAGCCACGATTCTTCCAGGCCACCGGATGGTGATGCTGCATGTGTTGACGCAGGGACGTGGTGCCAACGTTAGCTCCCTGGCCACGCTTCACTTTCTGCCAACAGATTCTACATATACCCATATTCGGCTCCTCCGGTGTCTTAGCAAAGAACTGTCACACCGCCGACTAGCTGATTTTACCGCCAACGCTCCGCACTGAGTGACTACTGCCGCCGCTGCCTCGCTGAGCCCCTGTGCCGCTACTTTCTTGGACCTGCGAAGCAGGTTTTTTACCCCGTAGCCGCTTGGCTCCTGACCTCACACTGCTGCTATCCTGCTGACTCACAACCCACACAACCCACTTGCTGGCTGCGCCGCTGCCTGACACGCAAGCTGACGCCCTCTTCTCTTGACGATGATAAAGCCTTTGCCTCACCCGGCTCCCAAGTGCGGTCGGCTACATCATCATCTATTTGTGTTTCATCGTCACTGCTGTCCTCATCACTGGTCTTGGTATGCAGAGGCTGACCCCTCACAACATGACCTCTCATGCCTCTCTCAACATCTATACTTTGCCGCCTACTGCAAGAAGCAGGGGATATTGGCCCCATTTCTTCGCTGCCAAGTAGCTGCTGACTGCTCTCCTCAAATTGTTCATCCTCGCTATATACTGGCGCTGAGGCCAGACCACATAGTAGATCTCTGGCTGAGGGAACCAGATGGGACAGAGGCGGGTTGAGGACAGGTGAGGGCCACTGACCCGCTCCCGGGCCATGCCAACTAAGGGTTGTGTCTGACGATCCCACCGATTCTTGGCTGGGGTTGTCAGATGTCATCTGGGAGGAAGTGAAAGACCTAGTCAACCAATCAAGAACCATTGGGTTGCTGAACAACACACGGCCGCTAGATGACAGCGGCAGTTGTGGCCTCACCGAGTGACCCCTTCTGTGACGTCCCCTTGCTGTGCTGAGACCTGGGCCTGCTCCAGGAATGTTTGTGCCTCTGCCACTCGCAGGTGAAGAGCCTGCCACCTCTCTGTCTGACATACTGTTTGTTCTAAAATGTACAGACACTGTTTGATGAAGATATCTGTATATGATAAACACACCCTGTATTTGACTCCAAATGAACCCACTAAGAAGCTTGGTTTACCCTTGGATATAAATTGCGCTCCACAAATGGGCAGGAAAAATTTACTTGTATGTGCCGTTTAAAAACTCTGTGTATTTTACTGAATATAAAAGCACAAACAGGCTTAATTAACCTTCGGATATGAATAATGCTACAGAATTTCTTCTGTGGCGGTGAAAAAGAAAGTTTCTTTTACTGAGTACAACTGCAGAAAAACACTTAGTTAACCCCTGGATGTAAATTGCACCAAAGAATTGAGCAACCACAAACTCAGCTGTAGCGTTTACAATGTGTGTTTTTTTGTAACAAAGAGGAATAATGATAACCTTCGCTTGTGAATATGCTCAAGAAAATGTCTTTTTTGCGTGAAATAAACGTTTTTTTTGTCACACAGCAGCAGAACAACGCTTATTACCTCTGGAGTAATTGGCCAAACAATGAGCAACCACAAACAACCAGCTTTGAGGTGTTACAAGGGTGTTTTTACGTACACAAAAGACGAAACTTGTAATTAACTTCGCTTGTGAATTATGCTACAGGAAAAATGTCTTTTTTGGCGGTGAAATAAACGGTTTCTTATAGTCACCACAGCAGCAGAACAACGCTTAATTAACCCCTGGATGTAAATTGCGCAAAAGAATTGAGCAGCCAAAAACGAAGTGGTATTTGTATTTTAAAAATGCTGTTTCTTTAAATGAATACAACAGGAACTGGCTTAGATGCCCCTTGGATATTCAATGTGCTGTGAATCAGAAATAGAACGTTAAGAGAAGCAGTCTCTGAGACAAGCTGTGACACCCCCCAAAAATCGCTGTATAAAAATCAGTTCTTTAGTATCAGCTATCATAAGCAGCCGCGGCAGCACCTTCCCTAGTCAGTGCAGTGAGAGCAGTATGAGCTCCCAGCGTCGCGCCCGGACTTATATAGTGCGGTGACGTCACAGAATCCCGCCGGTCTCTGATTGGCTTCATCTGTGCACATGTCATGTAGGCTATGCCCTTCTTCCTCCCAGAGTTCTTTGCCCCATGTAACGCCATGTGCTCGCAGCCATTTTATCAATCAAAAGCACGCTTCGTTCACGCGAAGTACCCCAAAAGTTCGACTTCGTTCAGAATCGAAGTTTTCCTGAAATTCTAAACGAATTCCACTTCGTTAGAATCAATTTGCCCATCTCTAGACATGGCAGTTAACTTATAGGGTTAGAGTTTATTTAGAAAAAATCATAAAAATTGGAAGGGCCAGGTGTATGTCTTTATATAAAATCCTGTCTGAAGCCAACACTGCGGGAAAATATAAATATAAGAAATAAACTTGTGGATTCATTACAGGTAGCTAAATATGGGGATAATAATTATAAAATTCTATTAGGGGTCTGCTATAAGCCACAAAATATAACAGAACCCATGGGAGCTGTACTTCTTAGACAAATAGATGAGGCGGCTAATCATCATGAGGTTGTTTTTCATGGGTGGCTTCCACTACCCAGACATAAACTGAGAAACTGAAACCTGTTTTTTGTCAATAACTAAAGATGGTTATGTTTCCCAACTGGTGCAGGAGGAAACTGGAGGTAAGTCCTTTTTGGACTTAATATTGTCAAGCAGACCTGAAAGAGTAATTAAGGTTCAGGATTGGGGGCACCTAGGAAATAGTGACCATAATATAATAAATTCCCATCTATCCTTCAGTAGAGTATTTTGTTAATGAGCCACAAAAACATTGTATTTCAGGAAGACAAATTTTAATCTGCTTCAAGAGGCCCTAAACCGCATTGTGACAAGGTCTTCCAAAATAACAGAACAGATAATAAATGGGAGATTTTTAAAAACATCTTAAGCGCCCAATGTGAGAGGTACATACCTTATAGAAATAAAGTGATTAGAAAAAGGAAAAAACCTATGTGGATCAACAAAGATGTAAAGGAGGCAATAAATAGCAAAAAGAAAGCATTTAAGCTACTTAAACAGAAGGGCAGTGAAGAGAAACTAAAAAGCAACAAGAAAAAAATACAATTTGCAAAAAAAAAAATAAAGAAAGCAAAGATGCATATAGATAGGCAGATTGCTAAAGAGAGTAAAACAAAATATTTTTAACTACAGTATATATAAATAGTGAAAATAATAACAATTGAAAAGTAATGAGGGAGGTATTGTAGAGGGTGATAAGGAGAAAGCAAATCTATTAAACATTTTTTTCTCAACTGTATTTACAGAGGAAAATTATATTCCTATTGACGGACAGAGGGATGAGGTAAACTCCACCTTAAATGTTTCTGGTCTAACCCAGGAAGAAGTGTAGCTCCACCTTAAGAAGATTAAAATAGACAAATCACCAGTGCATAATGGTATACACGCCCTGGTCATAAGTGAATTATGTAGTGTCATAGATAGGCCCCTATTTTTTAATAATTATGAACAATATAATAATAAGGTATGTGCCAAAAAATTGGCACATTGCAAATGTGGTGCCAATATTTAAAAGGGGATCAAAAAGTGATCCTGGAAACTATAGTCCGATAAGTTTAACTTCTTTCGTAGGTAAATTGTTTGAAGGTTTTCTAAGAGATGCTATCTTGGACTATCTCACTGAAAATAAATGTATAACTTCGTTCCAGCATGGGTTTATGAAGGATCGGTCCTGTCAAACTAATCTCATCAGCTTCTATGAGGAAGTTAGTTCTAGACTGGATTGGAGTGAGGCATTGCATGTCATATATCTAGATTTTTTTAAAGCATTTGATACTGTGCCACATAAAAGGTTGGTAAGTAAAATGAGAATGCTTGGACTGGGGGAAAATGTTTGCAAGTGGGTAAGTAATTGGCTCAGTGATAGAAAACAAAGTGTGGTGTTTAATGGTACATACTCAGACTTGATCCCTGTTGCTAGAGGTCAGCATTGGGCTCTATAACCTTAAATATATTCATTAATGATCTTACAGAAGGATTGCACAGTAGAAAATCAATCTGTGTAAAGTAATTAACACATTAGAGGATAATGTACTGTTACAAAGAGATCTGGATAAGTTGGAGGCTTAGAAAGAGAAATGGCAGCTGAGGTTTAGCATGGATAAATACAAGATTATGCACATGGGAAGAAAAAAATCAATTTCATGATTATTTGTTAAATGGGAATACTCAGGGTAAACTGGCATTGAAAAGGACTTGGGAATTGTAGTTGATAGTAAACTTAACTGTAGCACCCATTGTCAGACAACAGCTGCCAAGGCGAATAAGATCATGGGATGTATTAAAAGAGGCATAGAGGCACACGATGAGAACACCATTCTCCTGTTATACAAATCCCTAGTCAGATCACACATGGAATATTGTGTACAGTCTAGGGCACCTGGAAAGAGATTATAAAACTAGTTCTAAGGCGGGCAACAAAAAGAAATAAAAGGAATAGATAAATAATTCACCTACAACAGAGGTTTAATCTGTTATTAAATGTATAGCTGGGTACAAATTATTTGGACTGTGTCACTTTTTGCTCAATTTTGCCTTTGTATACTTCTATGGGTTTAAAAACAAAGCCATCCTTATGTGATTAAAGTGCAGGTTTTCATCTTTCATTCAAAGGGTCAAACAAAATATTACATTGAAGAGGTTGATCGCCTCGTGTTTTTTAACATGCAGTATGGTGTTGAGTCTAGGGTAAAATAAATAAAAACAATACTCTTCTCTGATCTCATGCTTGTTCCAGTGATGCTACATATAATTGTATTGGCCATTTAATGGCTTGTTATATCGATGCACTCCAGCAAGCCTTATCAGGATGACCTCTCCCTTTCCCACCCTGTTTTATTACATCATTAAATTCAAAATTTTTGTTATAAAAACCCAAGGGGGGTTCTTCACGTTTGGTTGGAGGGGTTTAAATTGGCAGCGAAGAAATGGGGCCAATATCCCCTGTTTTGCAGTGGGCGGAAAAGTATTGATTTAATATTTTCCCTAAGGAACGGGAAAAGTTTCCCCCGCGAAACGATGGGTTTTTTTAAAAAAATTTATTTTCCCTTAACTTTTTTGTTGGGGGCACCTTTTTGTTATTCTCTTAAAAGCGTTTCACTTGTAGCCCCTTAAACCAAGTGAAGAACCTTTGGTTTTTCTAAGAAAGATTTTGGGGTTTTCTCCTTCGGCGTCCTTCGTGGTTCGTGGGGGGGAGGAGGCAGGAGCAGCGGTAATTACCCTTTTTTGGTGGAAAAAAGGAAGCGTTTATACGAGGGTACAGAAAACTTTTCGCTAAAAAAAGTTGGGGAAACCTCCCCTTTTGCCCTTTATACCGGGTCATTTTTTGCCAAAAGAACCCCAGTTGCGATTTTATTTGGGAAAGCACGTTTTTTCTATCCCAGGGGAGGGGTCCGACCCGGTTCCCAACCGGAGGAAAAAAACATTCCCCTTATAGTAAACCCATTAAATGATACACTTAGATTTGGGTTTTTTTTAGTTATTTCAATTTTTTTAAATTTTAAAATTGAAATACAGTGATGTTTATCAGTATTTTGCTCTTTGAAACAAGAATAATTGAAATAACCAATTGACCAAGCCTAAAGGTATTATTGAATGGATGTTCCAGAGATGCGCCTCCCTGTCCTCTCCATCAGCCAAGGTTCTTGAACACTGATATCAGGCAGTTTTAACTTTGACTGCGAAATTGAAAAAGAGGGGAACAACAAAAGAATGTTGGATTGGGTCATGGGGTTTGGAAAAGCTAGAAAAATTTGAAACCAGAGGTTTTTTTGTTTTTTTTTTCCCCCCCCGCCCCGATCAAAACTGCATTTAAAAAAAGGGGGGGAATTGACACATCTTTAACCTTTAAGCTTTAAAAAGGGGTTTTTTTTAAAAGAGCCCCTTCATTTCCAAGCTCAAACTAATTGAAAAAAGGGAAGGGAAAGTATTTTTCAAGTTTTAGTGTGGCTTTTAACCTCATTTTTTCGGGAAGAATTAAGGAGAAAAATTTACATAGTTTGTGGGGCCCCAAAAAAAAGAAGACATAAAATCCAATTCTTTAAAACAGTGTTGTTGAGGAAGAAAAGACAAAACCCCCCATGAGGTGTCGATTGTCCTCATTTTAGGGGGAAAAAAAATCCTTCCAAAACTCCAATCTGGCTTTTTCAGAATTTTTTTTCCTGGTTTCAAATCCCTTCCCGGGAACCCTAGCCCACAATAACTAGAGATGGGCAAAATTTCTCAAAAATTCAAATTGGGGCAAACTTCGCTGAATTTTCCAAAAATTTTTTGTTTGGGGCCCAAAATTTACTTCGGGACGAATTTTGTTAAAAAACAGCTTTTTCCAGGTTTGCCGAGCCTGCAGGGTGTGTAAAAATTTGTGCCTGTTTAAAAATATGCGAGGGAGCTTGGTTTGGTCTTCATCAATTTTGGGGTTTTAAAGTATGCCGATATGACTGCTGCCGCTTTTGAATCGCTTCACTTTAAATTCCCGGGGCACTTAAGGGGGCCCAAAAAAAAAAAAACCCAAAAAATTGAAGGGGAAATGAAAGACTGAAAAAGTCAGGGGCAGCGAAAGCTGGAAAAAACAAGTGGGGCTCGGGTTTGGCAACATAGTTGCATGTGACAGAGTGGGGGGAGGTAACGGCAGCACCAAAACACCCGACCAGGGGGGGGGTTTGGGGAAGAGTGGCCACAACGACTTTCTGGAGGTGGAAAAAAAAACAGGAGTAGGCCACAGGGGGGGTTACAAGGGACTGTAACGCGGGGAGGGGATTCGCGGGACCAACGCAAGCGATGTTAGCTAAACCACCCCCAAGGGAAGGGGTCTAAGTACCCTCCGGTTTTTCCCCAAGGGGCCCGCCCCAAAGGGGGGTTGTCTTGCTGCGGCGTGGGCTACCGGTCGTTACCCCTGAGTGACTTGTTTTCCCGGGGGGGTTTGGAAGGGGGTAAAGGGGGTTTAAAAAAGACTTTAATAAAAGAGGCGTAGTGGGGGGGGCGGGAAGGGTAAGGGAAGGCAGCAGAGGTTCGTGGAAAAAGGACAGGCAGAGGGTCGGGGCAGGGGGCAAACGGGGAAAGGGTCGGAAATAAGCAGGCGGATGGTCAGGGGTAAAGGACAGAACTCCAAACCCCAAAACGCAGGGTAAGCATACAACAAACTGGCAGAGAGTGTGGGGCGTATACCTTATATAGACAGGGGGCCGCAAACCCAATTAACGCGCCGGGCCCCTTTAAAACCCCAGACCACCGTCGCGCGGCCGCCCTTAAAAGCAACGGTACGCGCGCGGGGGCTGTCAGAGCCGGCACGGGCGGGGACTGGGAGTACGGGGTTTCCCAGCCTGGAGCAAAAGGGAACCCGCGGCAGCCCGGCCCCGGGGGGACCCCGTAAGCCCGGGGGACGGCCCGCGCGCCAAAACCCCCGGAAAGAAAACCCCCCCCCCCCCTTGTCCCCCCTTTTCCCTTTTTGGATTTAAAAGGAATCAGGGGACAGTTTTGGCCTCAGGCCCCCACAATGCTCCCCGGACAGAAGCCCCCCTTCCATCAATAAGGAAGAACCGTTTCCCCCCTCACCGTTTCTTCCCAGCCCTCCTTGACCTCAAAGATGTTTTATAAAGAAACAGGAAAAGGGGCGAGACAGATTCGGAGAACGGTTCAAGCACCATCGGTTGAGAAGGGAAAAGGAAACGGTTTGGATACTAGGTGGGGAAACGACTATAGGAGAGGTTAAAACCCAATAAAAAAAAAGGCCCAAAATTTTTCCAAATTGATGGCCCTTGAACTAGACCTCGGAATAACCCCCCCCAAATCGCCTTGCCAAAAATAAGGGGCGGGGGCCTAATACCTGTGGGCCTAGTTTGGGTGCGGGCGAACCGTAGAGGGTGTCTGTGGGGTTGCCAGGGGCCCCTGATGTCCTTTATGGGCACCCACGGCGGGGACAAGAGACGGGGTAGCTAGGGGAGAGGGGGCGGGGATGTAACCAAAACAACAAAAAAAGGGGGAGGCCCCCCGGGGGTTATGGCTTAAAATTTAAAAGGAAAAACTTCCCCAAGAGAAGATGGGACCAGTATCCTGAGAGTGGACACAAAGTGCCGCAATGGTACCCCAACACTGTTAAAAACCCTCTCCCCTCCCCTTTAGGGAGGGTTTTGGTAGCAGATAAAAATCCAGCTGACTGTAACTGACGCACAGACCCCGCCAAAATTTCCAATAAACTGGACTCCCCTTCAGAGACAATATGGGGGAGTCCGTGTAACGGAAAATATATGGAAAAATTTTGGGGCCAGTGGGGGAAGGGAACCCAAGTGGGATAAAGTGAGCCATTTTGGAGAAAGATGGGTACCCCCCAGTGACCGTGTTTCCAGATGAGGGGGAGATCTGTAAAAAAGCCCATGGCGCATCTCCAGGGTTTTTCCGGCACGGGGAGAGGAGAAGAAGGCCCGCGGGTTTAAGGCGGGGAACCTTTTTTCGAGCACAGGAGGGGGCCAGCACAAAGTCCCACTCTTGAGAAAAGGGTGGGCCACCAGGGGTAAGGGGAGACCACGAAGAGATTTATGGACCCTGGATCCCCCATTGTTGGGAAGAAAGTGCCCACCCAGGATTTGGGCCCCGCAAGGCAGGCGCACATCGTTTCCCCGGGGGGGAAAAATGTTGAAGAACCGGGGGGGCAGCTCGAGACCCTTTCAGGAGGGACTATTTGTGTGGAGGAGCCCAAGACCCACCGTACCCTGAGGACGAGAATAGGGTTCGGCTTTGACTTTTTTCCCCGCTGGCCAAAAGTTAGCAGGAAGTAAAAAACGGGCAAAAAAGAGCGACCATCGGGCCCTCCCGGGGGATTCGGGCGTGACCCGATGAGATATGGGATTCTTATGGTCGGTAAGAGTCAATAGGGTGACGAGCCCCCCCAAAAGGGGAAAGCCACTTTTCCAGACCCAAATTTTTTGGCCTTTAACTCGCGATCCCCTAGGAATAATTCTCTCGGCAGGAAGAAAGTTTTGGAGAAAAAAAAACATGTAGATTTCCCCGAGGAGGACCCCTTGCAGGAGGACGACCGCCCCCCCCGAGGAAGCATCCACCTCCAAAGAATGGGCGTTCATTTCCCGGGGAGACAAGAGGGGAGCAGACTGAATGCCTTTTTGAGCGGTTAAAGGGCTTCTGAGCTTGGGGGGGCCAGGATTTGGGATTGGCGTTCTTCTTAGTTAGAGCCACCGGGGGAGCCAAAAAGCGTGAGAAGGTGTGGAATAAATTGTCTATAATATTGGAAAAACCCCCAGAATCTTTTTGAATGGCCCGAAGGGCCCCACCGTTGGGGCCACTGCAACCTGCGGAGAGTTTTGAAGGATCCCCCCGGAGGCCCTTACAAGCGATTTACCCAAAAAAAAGGGGTAAGCGGGACGTTCAAAGAGAACTTCTCGGGTTTGGCAAAAGGAGGGGTGGGAGTCCCCTGAGGCCCGAAAGACTGGTGCGTGAGTTACAAGGCCCGGGGAGAAATTAAAATATCGTCCAAGTAGACACTGACACAGTTTAAAGAAAGGTCCCAGAAGTTTCCGTTGAAAAATTTTGTAAATCGCGGACGTTGCAGAGAAATGGGATAACCCAAAACTTTAATGGGCCATCCCCCGTATTAAACGCCGTTTTCCACTCTCGTCTTTCTAATACTTTTTAATTATAAGCACCCCGCGTAGAACCATTGGAAAAAGATTTTCACGCCCCCGCAGGCGGCGAAGATTTGGAGCTCAAGGGGAGAGGGGGCGTTTTTTTATATAATTTTTTTAAGCCCGATAGTCAGCAGGGCCCCAGAGACCCTCCTTTTTCTCCATAAAAAAAAACCGGCTCCGCGGAGGCGAGGACTTTTCGAAAGAACCTTTACGGAGGTTTTTCAGTGTGTACTCAGACTTTGTTTTTGTCCCCCGGACGGAGAGCGGATAGACTCGGCCCCCGGGGGGTACGCCGGTTGCGATCATGGGACAGTCATAAGGGCCCTGCGGGGGAAGAGTTTTTGGCCCGTCTTTCTGAAAAGAAAGTCGGGAAAGTCCCCTATGACGAAGGGAGGCCTGGTGGAGGCTTGGGAGTCTTCAGGGGAAGGACCCCCAGGGCAGGTTGCGGCTTCGACAGGCAAAAACGAGGACATGGAACCCCAACGCATGACTTCAAAACCGTGCCCCTCCCAAAGGTTGGGGGATGGTCCGTAACCCGGGAGGCCCAAAAGGATTTGACAAGGATCGAGGCAGGACGAGAAGTTCAAAAGTTTTGTGAAAGCCCCAAACTGCAAAATGGGGGTGCATGCGGAACGGATAGTGCCTTAAAGCATTCGCCATGACCGAGGATAAAGAAAAATAGGTTTGCAACGGAGCAAGGAGACGAAACCTGGTCACAAGTTCGTGCTTATGAAATTTCCTGCAACCCGAACAATAAAGGCGGGGGCCTGAAAGGGGCTTCCGGTGAAAAACAAAAACATACGGGCATGGTCAGACGGGGGAAGGGCCCTCTGACACCCAGGTTGCCCCCCTACAAACCCTAGGTGCGGAAGTTTTTCCCGGGGCACCGGGCGTCCCCAAAAAAATGGCCAGAAACCCCCACAATAGAAAACACAGCGCTTCAGACGACGCTGAGAACGTTCCCCCGGGACGATGGGTTTCAACCTGCATTTTTCATCTTCGGAAAACCATCGGGGGAGGGAGAGGTGGTCGTTGGAAAGTGGGAGCCAAGCGGGGGAACCCCGTGGACGGACGACATCCCCTTGAAGGCAGAGCTCTTGTTGCCCTTTTGGCGAACCGAAAATCCACTCGGTGGCTAAGCGGTTAGGAACCAGAGCAGTGGTAGATCCCGAGCGGGGAGCTCGTCCTTGATTCATCACGGAGACCTTGCCAGAAGTCGCCCCCAAAATTTTGTTATTTCCCTCCCCTCCGAAAACGAGAGTGCGAAACTGGGCAAAACCAATACTGACCCCACCGTGGTGTGCCCGACGAAGCCGGAGCATGCGCGGCGCGAAGAAATACGGCTGGTTCCCCAAAAACCCTGCGGACCCCCCGGGGGAAGGTTTGGGGGTCCGCTTCAGAGGATCCCCCCCGATCCCTAGTGGCGTAGCCAAAACCAAGGCATCTCCAACAGAGGCTGATTATAAGGCCCCCTTGCAACACTCTGTGGGGAAATTTATTCCCCCTCATCTCGAGGGGGGATGGAGCATGATGAGAACCCACGACATTTCTTGGGTCTCCATTGAGCGTGAGGGAGTGGCAGATGCAAGAAGGTCCCCCAAGCCCAAGCATAAGCAATGGAGGGGGGCACGGATGCGGTGCGGAGGCCAGCCGGTTTGGGGGTAGACGGGTCGCAAGGTTTTTCATCATGGCCCCTAGCTGGGCGTACGTTGATTGCTGGTGACAGCCGTCTGACATCCCGGAGGTCGGGCAAGGGACCCAAAAAAATGGCCAGTTTTTTACTGTAAAGCAGGGGGGGATTCGCTGGACCCCCAAGCAAGCGTGATACAAAAACCACGCCAGGAAAAAGGAGTCTAAGTAGCCCCCGGGATTCACCCGAGCCCCCGCAAAGCGGGGTGGCTTGCTGCGGCGTGAGGCTACCAGGTTTTTTTCGACAAAAGTGACTTGCTTGCGATGGGGGCCGGGGGTACAGCGTGGTACAAAGACGTAACCAGAGGGGTAGTCGGGGGCAGGCAGAAGGTCAGGGCAGGGGAGAGGTTGGGTCAAAGACAGGCAACGTCAGGGAGGAGGCAAACAGGCAAGTCAGGAAAGTAACAGGCGGACTGGTACACGGGGAACAGGACAGTCAAAACACTCTAAACGCTGGGAACACACCAACAAACTGGAGAAGTGGGCGATACCTTTAAAAGGACCAGCGGGCCCTCAAACCCAATTAACGGGCGCTGGCCCTTTAATCCAGACCGCCATCGCGCGCCGCCTTTAAACAAGGTACGCGCACAGGGCTTCAGAGCCACACAGGACGGGGGGCGGTGAGTACGGGGGTTTCCCAGCCTGGGAAAGGACAACGGTCGGGGCAGCCCGGGACCCCCGCCGGACCCCTAAACCCGGGGGACGGCCCGGGGAGCCGCACCCAAACCCCCGGGCAATACCAGTGTGTAGGTTACGACAGAAGCCACAGCAGCAGCATGAGGGGAGAGGGGGCACAATGAATTCTGGAGGGGGCAAAAAAAAGGAGTAGGCCCCCAGATTTCACAAGACACAGTGTGGAGGCATGGAGCAGCCCCAGCTGCAGCATGAGGGCAGAAGTGGAAAATGACATTCTGGAGGGGGCAAAAACGGGGTAGGGCCCCAGATGGGAAAATGCAAAGAGTGCAAAATGACAAGAGGGGGTGACGGCAGCAGCAGCATGAGGGCAACAGGGCACAATGAATTCTGGAGGTGAAAAAAGGAGTAGGCACAGAGTGGGACAATGACACGTGTGGGGGACGGAGCGCCACAGCGCAGCAGAGGTCGACAGTGGCACAATACATTATGGGGGTTGCAAAAAAAAAGGAGAGGTACAGATGGCACAATGAACGTGTGGAGGGCACGGTAGCAGCCACAGCAGCAGCATGAGGTCAGAAAGTGGCACAATGACACAGTGTGTAGGTCACGGCAGCAGCCACAGCAGCAGCCTGAGGTCAGACAGTGGCACAATGACATTCTGGAGGTGGCAAAAACAGGAGTAGGCCACAGAGTGGCACAATGACACAGTGTGGAGGGCACGGCAGCAGCCACAGCAGCAGCATGAGGTCAGAGAGTGGCACAATGACACAATATGGAGGGCACGGCAGCAGCCACAGCAGCAGCATTAGGTCAGACAGTGGCACAATGACAGAGTGTAGGTCACGGCAGCAGCCACAGCAGCAGCATGAGTTCAGACAGTGACACAATGACATTCTGGAGGTGGCAAAAACAGGAGTAGGCCACAGAGTGGCACAAAGACACAGTGTGTAGGTCACGGCAGCAGCCACAGCAGCAGCATGAGGTCAGACAGTGGCACAATGACATTCTGGAGGTGGCAAAAACAGGAGTAGGCCACAGAGAGGCACAATGACAGAGTGTGTAGGTCACGGCAGCAGCCACAGCAGCAGCATGAGGTCAGACAGTGGCACAATGACATTCTGGAGGTGGCAAAAACCGTAGTAGGCCACAGAGTGGCACAATCACAGAGTGTGGAGGTGACAGCAGGAGCAACAACAGCAGCAGCAGAATGATGTCAGAGAGTGGCACAATGACACAGTATGGATATAACGGCACCAGCAACAGCAGCAGCAAGATGAGGTCATAGAGTGGCACAATGACACAGTGTGGAGGTGGGTGGCAATACCAGTTCCTGGTATAGATGGTCGGTGGCAGATGGAGAAACTGTCAGCAGATGTGTGCCTTCAGACTGGTGGCGGCATCAAAATAGTGGTTGAGGCAGGTAGTTTGAACCCAGACTCATTTCTCAAAGTTTTGGTGAGGCGTCATGACTGATGTAATCTGACGCCTAAGGCATTGGTGTGTGGAAAACCTGGCCGATCCACGCCTGATTCATCTTGACAAAGGTCAGTTGTTCCACATTTCCCGTGGACAAGTGGGTTCTCCTCGGGGTAACGATGGCCCGTGCTGCACTGAACACCCGCTCTGATGCCACACTATTGGCCGGGCAGGACAGCTTCTCCACTGCAAACTCGGCAAGTTGCGGCCACACATCCAGTTTGGCTGCCCAGTAGTCCAGCGGATCTTCTAACTGGGGTGGCAGAGTGCTATCCAAGTAGGCCACCACCTGTTGGTTCAGGGACTGCTCCAGGTCCTGCTGCTGCTGCTGGCGACTGCCCTCCTCACTAGGCGGGTGAAGGAAGCTGCTCATCAGTGACTCCAGACTTAGGTTGCTGCTGATGGAGCTGGTACTGCTCCTACCCCCAACCTTCCCCTAGCAGCCGCGGCAGCAGTACGTGAGCGCTGAAGAACCCCCCGGTCAGACCTTTCAGAGGGGGGACGGTGCCGCACATAGGCAGCGGCCTACTGACTACGGAGGATTTCCCTATAGTATTTGAGTTTGTCCTCCCTCTCAGCAGCTGGGAAAAGGCTCCCATTTGGACTGGTAGCGAGGGTCCAATAGGGGGGGAGGCCAGAAGTCATCCTTCTGCCGGATGTTGACTATTGGCTGTCACTAGCCGGGGCAAATCAGCATGCTGGCGGGCCATCTGCACAAGGGGACTCCGAGGAGCTTCCTGCTCCATCTCCACTGTATACTGCCACGGTGCTTGGGGTCATCTGCTCATTTTTCCTCATCTCCATCTACCTCCTCCAGCTGCTCCTGCTCCTCCTCTCTTGTCACCTGGGTAGAAAATCCACGCATTTCACCAGACAATGCTTCTGCTCCAATGTCCTCCTCCTCCTCCTCCCCCAGTTCAGTCCCCATCGGACTCATATGGCCGCGAGATGTAGTCGCCACGTCACCAGTCCCCTGCCCAGACAGATTTTTCAGCATCTGTTCCAGGACATGAAGCAGTGGAATGCCCATTATTCACCCCGTAATCCTGGCGACTGACAAATAACGTCGCCTCCCGAATGGCCCCAGCAAATTGGCAGGTGTCACGCATGAGCTGCCACTGGCTGACATCAACGTTACACAGGTGAGTACTCCTGTCCACCTGGATCATCAAAAAGTCGTTAATGGCCTTTCTCTGTTCATACAGTGGGTCCAACATGTGCAGGCTGGAATTCCAACGGGTGGAAACATTGCCTATCAGAGTGTGTTGGGGGAGGCCGTTCTGCCGCTGCAACTGGAGGAGGGTGTTCCTGGCTTTGTAGGAATGGATGAAGTGCATGCACAGTTTCCTGGCCATTTTCAGAATCTTTTGAAGATCGGTGGAACACTTCAGGAACCTTTTCACAACCAGATTGAACACGTGCGCCATGCAGGGCGCATGGACCATCCCTCCTCGGTGCAGCACGGATGCCATGCTCCTCCCATTGTCCGTCACCATGGCGTGGAGAAAGCCACACATCGATTTCTTGCTGCATGACGCGGAGCAGTTCCTCCTCTGTTTGACTTCGTTCGCCGAGGCAAGCCAGGTGTAGAACTGCATGACACCGCTGTGCCCTACCCATGTGGTATGATGGAGCAGTACTTGAGGAGACTGAGATGATGGTGGCGGTGGAGGAGGCGGGCATTGGCGCAGGAGCCGCAGTTTGACGACGTGGAGGAGAATGCGGCGTCTGCTGTTCAAGTTGTTGGTGTGCCTGGGCCGGAAGCACTTTTCACCCAGTGGGCCATAAAGGACATGAAACTGGCCTGACCGTATTTTACAGCTTCACACGTCCGCGTGCGTGCACCTTGGAAAAAACCCGATAAGTCAAGGACTGGCCCACCTTCTGTTCTACATATTTATGAAGTGCTGGTACCTGCCTTTTTGGAAATAAATTATGGCTTGGAACTCTCCATCTCGGCTCGGCACAAGCCATTAGTTCTCTGAACGGTGCAGAGTCCACCATTTGGAAAGGGAGGGACTGCAGAACCAACAACTTGGACAGGAGCACAGTCAGCTTCTGCACCTTAGGATGGTTGGACGCATACTGTTGTCTGTTTGCAATCGCCTCGTTGATCGACTGCTGGCGCCATGAGTAGCGAGAAGCAGGAGCATCTGGACCGGGAGATGATGGCAAAGAGAAACAGCTCCCTTCTGCAGAGGTGGTGGAGCCTTGACTGGCTGCAATGGCATCCGTGCCACTGGGCGCTGTTTGCTGCTGTTGCTGGGGCGGCAAGGTTTGGACCACACATCTGAGCCATGTTTCTCCCAGGCCACCGGATGGTGACGTTGCATATGTTGATGCAGGGCAGTGCTACCAATGTTAGCTCCCTGCCCACGCTTCACTTTCTGCCCACAGATTCTACATATACCCATATTCGGCTCCTCCGGTGTCTTAGCAAAGAACTGCCACACGCCCGAGTATTGTTTTACCGCCTACGCCCCGCACTGAGTGACTACTGCCGCCTCTGCCTCGCTGAGCCCCTGTGCCGCTACTTTCTTGGACCTGCGAAGCGGGTTTTCTACTCTGTGGCCACTTGGCTCCCGACCTCACACTGCTGCTACCCTGCTGACTCACGGCCACACAACTAACTTGCTGGCTGCGCCGCTGCCTGACGCGCAAGCTGACGCCCTCTTCTCCTGATGATGATGAAGCCCTTGCTTCACCCTGCTCCCAAGTGCGGTCGGCTACAACTTCATGGATTTGAGTTTCTTCGTCACTGTTGTCCTCATCACCGGCCTTGATATGCAGAGGCTGACCCCTCACAACATGACCTCCCATGCCACTCTCCACATCTATACTTTGCCGCCTACTGCAAGAAGCAGGGGATATTGGCCCCATTTCTTGCTGCCAAGTAGCTGCTGATCTTTCCCCCCCAAATTGTTCATCCTCGTATCAGTGGCGCTGAGCCCGACCAATAGTAGATCTTGGCTGAGGGAACCGGATGGGACGAGGTTGGGGTTGGGACTGGTGAGGGCCGCTGACCCGCTCCCGGGCCATGCCAACTAAGGGTTGTGTCTGACTTCCCCCTCGACTCTTGGCTGGGGTTTGTCAGATGTCACTGGGAGGAAGTGGATGACCTAGTCAACCAATCAAGAACCATTGGGTTCTGAAAAACACACGGCCGCTAGATGACACCGGCAGTTCTGGCCTCACCCAATGACCCTGCTGTGAGTCCCTTGCTGTGCTCCGACCTGGGCCTGCTCCAGAAATGGTTGTGCCACTGCCACTTGCAGGTGAAGAGGCTGCCACCTCTCTGTCTGACATACTGTTTGTTCTAAAATGTACAGACTCTGTTTGATGAAGATATCTGTATATGATAAATACACACCCTGTATTTGACTCCAAATGAACCCACTAACAAGCTTGGTAACCCCTTTGGGTATAAATTGCGCTCCACAAATGGGCAGGAAAAATTTACTTGTATGTGCCCTTTAAAAACACTTTTATTTTTCTGAATAAAAAAAGCACAAACGGCTTAATTAACTTCGGATATGAATTATGCTACAGAATTTCTTCTTTGGCGGTGAAAAAGAACGTTTCTTTTTTACTAAGTACAACTGCAGAAAAGTACTTAGTTAACCCTTGATGTAAATTGCGCAAAAGGGAAATTTTGCTGCCCAACAATTACCAGCTTTGCAGCGTGTTAAAAACGGCGTGTATTTTATGGAACACAACAACAGAAAAACTTGTAATTAAAACTTCGGATATGAATTTGCAATAGGAAATTTCTTCTTTGGCGTGAAAAACGTTCCTTTTACTAATACAACTGCAGAAAATACTTAGTTACCCTTGGATGTAAACTGCGCAAAAGAAATGTGCTGCCAACAATTACCAGCTTTGTAGCGTGTTAAAACGGCGCGTATTTTACGGAACATAACAACAGAAAAATTTGTAATTAACTTTCGGATATGAATTATGCTACAGGCCAAATTTCTTCTTTGGCGGTGAAAAAGAACGTTTCTTTTAGTGACCACAACAACAGAACAACGCTTAATCAACTCCTGGATCTAAATTGCGCAAAATAAATGAGCAACCAAAAATTAAGTGGTATTTGGATTGTAAAAACGCTGTTTCTTTAACTGAATACAACAGCAACAGGCTTAGATAACCCTTTGATACTCAATGTGCTCAAGAACTGAGCAGGTAGCATTAAAATGTATATGCAGCTGAATTGGATGCACACTGGACTTCAGTTCCAATACCCCACAAAATCAGAATTAGAACGTAAGAGAAGCAGTCTCTGAGACAAGCTGTGACATCCCCCAAAAATCGCTGTATAAAAGTGAGTTCTTTAGTATGAGATATCATAAGCAGCAGCGGCAGCACCTTCCCTACGCAGCACAGTGAGAGGAATGGAAGGAGCGAGCATGGCGTCTGGACTTATACAGTGTGGTGACGTCACAGAATCCCGCCGGTCTCTGATTGGCTTCATCTCTGCACATGTCATGTAGGCTTACGCCTTTCTTCCCCTCAGACTTCTTTGCCCCATGTAACGCCATGTGCTCGCAGCCATTTTATCAATCAAAAACAAGCTTCGTTCCGCGAATTACCCCAACGACTTCGTTCCCGAAACGAAGTTTTCCTGAAATTCTAAACGAATTCCACTTCGTTAGAATCGATTCGCCCATCTTTAACTATAACTTGTTATATTGTTACAATCTAGAAATGCATTCAGAGCCTTTTCGAACTCTGTTAGGGAATTTACCATGACCAGTTTATCTGGTAGAGAGTTCTGCAGTCTCAATATTCAAGTCCTGCAATGTCTTTATTGTGCACTTGTGCCCAAAACTGTACACAATATTCCATATGTGGTCTGACCAGTGATTTCTATAATTAGAGAAAAATGGTCTCATCGTGTGCATCTATGCCCCTTTTAATACATCCCATTATTCTATTTGCTGGGGCAGTTGCTGTCTGACGCTAGCCGCTACAATTAAAGGGGTTTTCTCACTATAAAGATTAGCTTTCAACATAAGGAAACTGTTAAATAAAGACATTTTCTAAATACATTGGTCAGTAGATTTTACATTAGTCATGAGCTATAGAAGGTTTCACAGGGCCCAGTAATATAGATCCAGTCCGAGTATCTACCATTAATCACCACCTTTTGTTTTCTATCACTGAGATAGTTACTCACTTGCAAACATTTTCCCCCCAAGTCCAAACATTCTCGTTTTACTTACCAAACTTTTATGTGGCACAGTATCAAATGGTTTAGAAAAATCAGACATATGACATCCAATGCTTCACCTTGAACCAGTCTAGAACCAACCTACTCATAGAAGCTGATGAGATTAGTTTGACAGGAACCATCCTTTATAAACCCACGTTGGAACTGACTTATACATTTATTTTAAGTGAGATACTCCAGGGATAGTATCTCTTAGAAAACCTTCAAACAATTTACCTTCAACAGAGGTTAAACTAACTGGCCTATGGTTTCCAGGATCACTTTTGACTCCTTTTTGACTATTGGCACCACATTTGCTATGTACCAATCTTTTGGGAAATATCCCATGAAAATACAGTCCACAAATATTAAAAATAGTAGCTTGTCTATCACATGACTTAATTCCTTGAGGACACGGGGGTGTATACCATCAGGACCTGATGATTTGTATATTTTAATCTTCTTAAGGCGGATCTGCACTTGTTCCTGGGTTAGACAAGGTGGAGGTTACCTTATCTCTGCACATCAACATTTTCCTCTGTAAATAATGTGGAGATTTTTTTATATATATATTTGCTTCACTACTATTCAAAGGGTCAACATTTCCAGTTTTCCATCTTTTTATTATTTATACAGTTAAAACATATTTTTGGGGTTACTTTTACTCTCTTTGGCAATATGCCTTTCTGTCTCCAGTTTTGATGTCTTTATAATTTTTTTGAATATTTTTTTTTTCTTGCCGTTTTTTTTTTAGTGCTTGTTCACTGCCCTCCTGTTTAAGCAGCTTAAACACTTTCGTTTAGTTTTTTATTGCCACCTTTACATCTTTGTTGATCCAGATTGTTTTTTCATGTTTCTAATCATTTTATCACCATAAGTTACGTATGTTCCTCTCACAGTGAGTGCTTAAGTTGTTTTTAAACATCTCCCATTTATTATCTGTTCTGTTATTTTTGAAGACCTTGTCCCAGATAAAAGACCCAGATTTGATTTTAGGCATACAATTTGCAATTGATGGCTTGTTTACAGGAACAACTTATATTTGGTTTGAAGAAGTGTCAATGCAAGTGAAGCAGACCATCATAACTTCAAAAAACAAATCAGAGAAAACCAGAAACTTCAGAGGGGGTTAATCTAATTTTTCTTCATATTTAAGAAGAAGAAAAGTTCAGCAACACCAAATGACTTAAAAGAGTACATAAGCCAACTTTAATGGATAATTGCAGAATTCTTTCCTTGGTAAAGAGAAATCCTTTTACAATATCTAGCCAAGTCAGGAGCAATATCAAGTTGGTGGTGATATCATTATAAAGTCTAACATCACAAATGTAAATATAGAGGGTTTATTCAACATTGAAACCATAAATAACACCTAAGAAAAGAAAGGCCAGTTAAAACTTTACCAGAAAACATAAAAAAGCCACCCAGTTCTGGAACAAGATTCTTTGGACAGATGAAACTAAGTATAACTTGTACCAGAAAGATGGGAAGAAAGAGTATGAAGCAGGAAAGGAATGGCTTATGATCAAAAGCATTTCACATCATCTGTCAAACATGGTGGAGGCAGTGTTATGGCTTGGCCATGTTTGTCTGCCAATATAACAGGGTGACTGGTTTTAATTAATTATTTGACTGCAGACAGGAAATCAACCCAAGACCACAAACCACAAAAACAACTCTAGAACTGTCTAATTCAAATAAAATTAATATCCTCCAATGACTGAATTCTCTGCTAAATAGCCCTTCTAAAGTAGCTGCTATAGTTGTTCTATCATCTGTATTCCCTCACTACACTTTTCTCTGAGATCAGATCATTAGAAAAAGGCTCTAAATACAGCTGGTGCAACCTTACAGCCAATGCACTGCACCTTAAGTTATGAAGAATCAAAGCCCTTAACCAATTTTAAACTGTAAATCATAAGGGATCTATTCCACTTTTTGTACTTAATGTTTAACATATAGTCAGAACATTTTTAATTCTCTTTTTCAATATAGATATACTAGGCTCTGGCATTGGGGTTGTTGTATATTACTAAATATATATACCATTGACAAGTATTGTAAATCATTTTGATACCTGTAACATTAGTTGCTAACTAATGTTACAAATATTTTTCAAATCACTGTTGTAATTTAAGTTTTTGGATTTCCAAACATACTACATAGCTCTAAACTCTCACACCTCCAACATCCTTTTACTGTTATGTTTTTGTATGTAAGATATGCACCTCTAAACAGCCTCATCATACTTTTGCTAATGTAATTAGGGCCAGAACAATGGGTAGCTGAAGTTAGGTGACTGCCTAAGGCATCACTTCATCAGAGGCAGGAAGGGACACAAGGAAACATGGAGTGGGCTGAATTTTCTTTTGGTATGGGTAGTTGTATGAATGGGGCAGCACCAGATATCTGGCATCTTTTCAGTCCGATATCAGGCGCAGCCCCGTTCATACATGTTTAAATCTCCCACATGCCATTATCGGGCACATTGCATAGCGCCTGCAGCACTTTGTAATGCACCTGATCTCAGGGGTCGTGCGGGAGACGGGGATAGGTGGCTCCATATTGGGGCAGCATAAGGCTATGTTCACACGGCTTATTTGCGGGGCGTTATTACGCCCCGCAATTATGCCATGTGGGCGGGGCGGGAGCAGGGGAGCGGCACCTCGCCGGCCATAAACTATCATTACTAGCGGCGCATATACGCCGCTAGTAAATGACATGTCACTTATCTCCCCCAGCGCCGGATTCGCCGAGCGGGGAGAGGACACGTAATCCATAGTTCTCTATGAGAGCTGTGGATTATCGTAATGACTGGGACGTATTCCAGCCGTAATTCGCGCAGTACGACGAGAATTAAGAATTGAAATATGTCCCATTTTAAGCCGTGTGAACATAGACTTACAGTACATAACATTTTATAACTACTAACAGAAACTGATAAGTGGCTCTTAGGTATACAAATGCACAGGTAATAAAGTGCCCTCCTGTTAGGCTTACCCAGAGAAGAAAAATAGCACTGTTTCTACTGACCAGTGCCTATGAATATAAAAAAAGGTTCTAATCAATTTCGAATGACACAAGTTGGAGACTTTATATTTTCTTCTATTGTCTCTAGAAAGAGACCAGGGACTTTAACACATAGAACTGCTAAATATTGAATTTTCTCATTTTTATTTTGAAACTGTTTTGGGGCATTTTATATATCGATGTTATTTGTGTTATTTCTGTTTAAAACTATAAATTTTTTTAGTTTTGTATATGAAAGTTTAAACTTACTGTTTTTCCTTACTGAGATCCAGCAGGTGAAAGGAATCTAACAGGCAATGTTCCCTGGAAAAAGTACGCATTTTTCCCAGGCAGTATTGCTTGTAAGATGCCCCACATTAGCTGAATCTCAACAAGGAGAACAATATCTTCCAATAGTTGTTTCAAAAGTATTTTAACCAGCCAGCTAGAGACCTACTCATTACGCCCTACTCAATTTTGGTGAGGAGCAAATACTATGAAACAGTGTTCCAGATGGGTACCTCTGGTTTGGCTCATAACCCTAGCCATCTTTCAAAGCTTTTCAATAGGCTAGAAATTGACTTATAGATATCTACATATAGGTGGCATCAGAGAGAAATTTTACTTCCTTCATAATAAGACTAATTTGTGCACCTTTTTCCAGGGAGCATTGCCTGTAAGACTTCCTGTACCAACTGGATATATGCAAAAAGTACCTTTGAAAAATCTCAAAATTAAGAAATGATATATAGACTATTACTGTTTGTTGTAGAAAGTATTATTTTACCCTTGTATAAAGCACTTATATGATCACATCTTGATAATGTTGCCCAGTAACAGATATCAGCAAGCTGGAGAAAGTTCAAAGAATGGAAACCAAATTAATGCAAGATATGGAAGATCTCCGCTATGAAGATAGGTTATCAAAACTACATTTATTCACCTTAGATACAAGAAGACTGAGGAGTGATATGGTATCTTTATGCAAATATCAAACCTAAATATTACACAGATTATAAAGACATAAGTAGGAATGCTAAATTAAGGCATACAAGCCTATAAAGTATAGCAATGCCAAATACCAATGGATTCATAAAAAGCTAATATCTTTATTAATACACAAAGCAATAAAAATACCTAGCACACATAATTAAAAAGTGTGGACAACAATAAAACAACATGATCATGATAAGAAAATTAACCCCACATCATTAGGTCAAAGTCAATATCAGTGAATATAGAATAATAAAGCACAATTGCATACATACAAACAAACGTAATATCAACAGGAGACATAAATTATAGTAAAGTGCCCGTGCATAATCAATAATACCAATCAGTCTAGAAGGTTTCAGAAAGCATAAGAGTGCAGATACTAATATCTTGTGATAATACACAATGAAATATACATTATCCAAGAGCCTACTACAAAATGACTGCCCCAATGCATATACTGCAAACACTTCATCAGGGAACAACAAAGTAGAGGGACTGTCCCATTTATATATAGTTGTGCTTCTTCACTGAGCAAATCAATTAAATTTAATAAGTATGTGTTACCTGTGATCATCATGAGGATGTATGTTTTGTTTTTACATGGGATTAAAAAAACAGCAATAAAGTGCACATGTGCCAAAGTTAATCAGTTTTATCCTCATCAGTCAAAAGACAAATTTGTGACAAATTAATTAATTCAATAACGAATAAGATTATAATCATGTTCAAATGTGTACATAATGCAGCAAAATAACTGTTGCATAAATATATACCCTAACAAAATTAATAATAAATAAACTACATACAGTAGTAAGTGTTTAGGATTGTGTAATGACTGTCCCTGGTGTGCTGCAGTTTGCTTTTTTGCCCATGATTTAGGTAAGAATTGTGTGTTTTTCTTGGTGCTAGTCTCAACACTGTCTTAGTCATGTGCCTGCTATGTGGTGATCGACAGGTTCTCCACCACACCCATGTGTTACTTCTGCCAGTGCTGGGCTGCAGATAGTTTAGACTGAGTAGTGATTGGCATTTGCCTTCACCTCTCATCTTCTTCCCTGTCAGCTTGAGTTTTGTGTGGTTTCAATGTCAGAGGGCCCTGTACCAGAACTCTGACATCCCTTAAGAAGTCAACTCTGTCTCTCTGAAATTACTAGTAATAGTCTCTTCTGGATTGAGCTGGTGTTTCTTGCTGGATTGTTTGCTTGGATTGCTGACCTTTTTGCCCCCTACTTGACCTCTGTCTTTTGCCTACTGCCTCTGTACCATTTTTCTATGTCCAGTCTTAACTATTCCTGTCCGATTATTCTATATTGTGTTTTTCTATCTTGTTTTGTGTCACGGCACACATTGTTGCCGTGGAGGAGCAAGGTGCTGCAGCGGTTAATCCCTCCAGTCGGGTGACACGCCCAGGGAAAAGCCTGGCTGATAGCATTGACAGATCAGCTTCATATCAGCTCAGAAGGTGTGTCGCTCAGGCCAATAGAGGAGCCCGGAGGCCACACCAATCAGCTGCTGGGGCGGTGTCCGGATGGCTCATTTAAACCAGCTCAGTGTGCTTCATCTTTGCCTGTGAAAGGTTCCCCTTTGCGCTTCTCCTGTTTCCCCGTTTGCTTGTGTTTCCTTTACCTTGACTTCGGCTTGCTTCCCGACTTCGCTCTCTCTTCTGATTCTGTACCCGTTACCTCCTGATTTGCCCTTTGGGTTGCTTACGTTTTTTCTCTTGGTTTTCCGATTTTTTGGCCCTTTTCGTTTCCCTTATCGTTATCGACCCGGACTGCTGACTTCGCGTTTCCCTGACGGCCCTGCACGTAGTAGAGTTGGGACTGTCGTCCAGTTGGGGTCTGCCATTTAGGGCAGCACGCCAAGTAGGCAGGGAGAGTGGACTGGGCGGCAGTCAGGGCCCACTGCACCTCCTCTGACGTGACATTTTGTTTAGTGTCTCACGTAACCAGTGAAGGGACCATTGTCCAGTTGTCGCCGACAGCTTACAATCAGGCCGGCAAGTAGGCAGGGACTGCTTTAGGGGGCCTAGCACTAGGGCTCACTGTCTGTCCCTCTGTGCCACCTTATCTTGGTCTTGGGGCCCTTCACATTATCACCGGCCTAAAAAAAAAATGTCCTCTGCCATCTGGATTAGCATAAATACTATTCAGGAGCTTTCCATTGGGATTGAAGGCCTAGCTAACCTGGTATCTGGCCTGGTGAATCAGGTACATCTCCTCACCTGATAACAAGCTGATGCTGCTACCGCACCCATGTGACAATTCATATCCGGCATCCAACTGTCACCAGAGAGCCGAAGATGCTTCTCCAGGACCGTTTTTCAAGGGATATAAAAACGTTCATCACTTTCGGAGTAGTGTCATCTGTACTTCCAGGTTAAGCCACTTGCCACTGAAGTCCAAATAGTGGGTGCAATGGTCTTCCTTTTACAAGAGGAATGGGCCCTCAAACTTCCCCCGACTGTTGCAGAGTATTCTCTGGACTGATTTTCTTCAATCCGTGGGGCTCATAAATTCTGAGCCAGACCACACGTCACTTGTGAAAACTCAGCTCTTGAATATATCTCAGGGAAAAAGGTCGCTTGAGGAATACCGTACCGAGTCCCACAAGTGGTGTGTGATTGCTGGATGGTGTGATCCAGCATTAAAGACCCTGTTCAGACTGGTCTATCTTATGCCATTAAAGACATTGCGTCGGTCTTGGGCCTGGATTTTGTAAAACTTTATCATCCTTTTTCCATTACAGATGCTGACTTTACCCCATTGGCAGGAGGAAAGATCTGGTTTAAAACCCCGGAGTTTTTTTTTAAAGGTTGGCTCTACCCATTCTGAGTTTTAGGGTATTTTTGTCATGGACAATGTATCCTTAGATATTATTTTGGGTCTCCCTTGGTTACGGAATCATAATCCCATTGTGACTAGAGTAGATGGGAATTGATTAAATGAGACCCCCATTGCTCCTTCCACAGTATTCCTCTGCAGTTAACCGAGTACCCCATCCAAAATGTTAAAGTTATCATATTGTCTCGTAGTTTTTGTACCTGCAATGCTCTCAAGGCTGTTCCTGAGAAAATCTTTTCCCCTCGGTTGTGATTGCAACCATTGCTCATGATCTTGCTACCTCTATTGCCAATTCTCAAGATCTGTCACATAGTAACACTCCTGCATATAAAATGTTTGTGCTCCCCAATCTCCGCTGCCGGGTGCTTGAGGAGATTCGTTGCTCTGTATTAGCGTGACTTACCTGTTGGTGAGGTCTTACTGGTGGTCTTTGTGGTCTCAGGATATCCATGAATTTGTATCGGCCTGCTCTAGGACGAAGGATCCCACTAAGTTACCCGAGGGCCTTCTCCATCCACTTCCCCTTCCCAAAAGACCATGGACCCACCTTTCTAGAGACTTCATAACCGATTTAGTCAGGTCTTAAGGTACAACTGTGATCTGGGTAAATGTTGATAGATTCTCCAAAATGTGCCATCTTGTGCCTATCAAGAAGTTACCTAATGCTAAAGTTTTGACTTCTCTGTTTATTAATCATGTGCTTAAACTTCATAGTATCCCTGAGAATATTATGTCAGATTTAAGGGTCTAATTTGTATCTAGGTTTTGAAAAGAAATCTGTTGGCGGTTGGTCATTTTCTTCCACATTCCATCCGGAGAATAATAGACAGACAAAAGGGTTAATCAAACTCTGGAGCCTTTTTTTTTAGATGTTATGTCTCAGAAACCTAAGAAAAATGGAGACAGTTTTTACCATTAGCAAAATTAGCAAAAGAGTGAATTCATCCACTAAAATGTCACTGTTCTTCTGCAACTACACTTTTAACCCTCGTTTTTCATCTTGTCGCATTCAAGAATCCACCAACTCCACCGCAGAACTTACTTATACAATACTGTGTAGCTGAATAACAGAAAGAGGGTTAAAACTTAACCTTTTAATGTTACTTATAAAATATATATGACCACATCAAATACACAAGGCAATATTTAAAAAAAAATATAAACACACCAAAAATACAAAAAAGTGGTTATCAATTGAGGGTCTGTATTGTATAGTGCTGACCAGGATAACCTGGGTTAGATATCCCTACCACAATCGCCTGGAAGACCCTACCTCCATGTGGGGTGTTCACCCAAAAAAGGGTGTCCTCTCTCCCAGTGGCTTGCCCTAGTCTGCCATGTTCCACTCTACCGAATAAATAATGTGTTTCCAATACAAATAGTGTGACTTAATGCACCTTACCCTACCTGATGTGTTTCTCCATGTTTTTTCATGGTTCCTCAGGGGTAGGGTATGGTGCATTAAGTAACTAATAAAAAGCGTACTATTTGTATTGGTGGTCTATAATTGGAAACACATTATGTATGTGGTAGGTTGGAAGAGGGCAGTGACACCCTATTCATGGCAAACACCCTACATGGAGGTAGGATCTTCCAAGGAAATTGTGTTAGTGATATCTAATCCCAGGTTATCCTGGTCAACAATACACAATACAGATCCTCACTTGATAACCACTTTTTTGTATATTTTGTATGTTCATATTTTTTTAAACTATTGCCTTGTGTTTTTGATGGGGTCATAAATATATATTGATAGATAACATTAAAGGTTAAGTTTTAACCCTCTTTCTATAATTTCAGTGATACAGTATGAGATTAAGGGCTATACAGTAGATAGAGATGGACGAAGTTCTCAAAAATTCGTTTAGGTGACATCGCCGAATTTCCCGACAAAATTTGTTTCGGTCCGAATTACTTCGGGACGAGTCGCGTTAAACAGCTATTTCCAGACTGCACAGAGCCTGTAGAGTGCTGTAGAACATTGTGCCATGCTTAAATATACAGAGGGAGCTTGGTTTGGTCTTCATACAATGTTGTGTTTTAGTATGACACACATATGACTGCCGCCACTCTTAGAATCGCTTCACTATAAAATTCCCTGGGCACTTAAGAGGGCAAAACTGACAAAAAAACTCAAGCGGGAATGTAGCCTGATAAAGTCATGGCAGTGACAGCTGGAAAAAAACAAGCTGACGGCTCAGGTGGCAACATCAGTGACAGAGTGTGGAGGTGACGGCAGCAGCCACAGCAGCATGAGGTCAGAGAGTGGCACAATGACATTCTGGAGTTGGCAAAAACAGGAGTAGGCCACAGAGTGGCACAATGACACAGTGTGGAGGTTACGGCAGCAGGCACAGCAGCAGCATGAGGTCAGACAGTGGCACAATGACAGAGTGTGGGGGTCACGGCAGCAGCCACAGCAGCAGCATGAGGTCAGACAGTGGCACAATGACATTCTGGAGGTGGCAAAAACAGGAGTAGGTCACAGAGTGGCACAATGATAGAGAGTGGAAGTCACGGCAGCAGCAGCATGAGGTCAGAGTATGGCACAATGACATTCTGGAGGTGGCAAAACAGTAGAATGCCACAGAGTGGCACAATGATAGAGAGTGGAGGTCACGGCAGCAGCAGCATGAGGTCAGAGAGTGGAACAATGACACAGTGTGGAGGGCACGACAGCAGCCACAGCAGCAGCACCCAGGCAGCCAGTGGCACAATGTCATTCTGGAGGTGGCAAAAACAGGAGTAGGCCACAGAGTGGCACAATGATAGAGAGTGGAGGTCATGGCAGCAGCAGCATGAGGTCAGAGAGTGGCACAATAACACAGTGTGGAGGGCACGGCAGCAGCCACAGCAGCAGCATGAGGTCAGACAGTGGCACAATGACATTCTGGAGGTGGCAAAAACGTGAGTAGGCCACAGAGTGGCACCATGCCAGATAGTGGAGGTCTCGCCAGCAGCAGCATGAGGTCAGAGAGTGGCACAATGACATTCTGGAGGTGGCGAAAACAGGAGTAGGCCACAGAGTGGCACAATGACAGAGATTGGAGATCACGGCAGCAGCAGCATGAGGTCAGAGAGTGGCACAATTACACAGTGGGAGGGCAGGGCAGCAGCCCACAGCAGCACATGAGGTCAGACAGTGCACAATGACATTCTGGAGGTGGCAAAAACAGGAGTAGGCCACAGAGTGGCACAATGACAGAGATTGGAGGTCACGGCAGCAGCAACATGAGGTCAGACAGTGGCACAATGACAGAGTGTGGGGGTCACGGCAGCAGCCACAGCAGAAGCATGAGGTCAGACAGTGGCACAATGACATTCTGGAGGTGGCAAAAACAGGAGTGGGTCACAGAGTGGCACAATGATAGAGATTGTAAGTCACGGCAGCAGCAGCATGAGGTCAGAGAGTGGCACAATGACACAGAGTGGAGGGCACGGCAGCAGCCACAGCAGCAGGCATGAGGTCAAGACAGTGGCACAATGACATTCTGGAGGTGGCAAAACAGTAGTATGCCACAGAGTGGCACAATGACAGAGATTGGAGGTCACGGCAGCAGCAACATGAGGTCAGAGAGTGGAACAATGACACAGTGTGGAGGGCACGACAGCAGCCACAGCAGCAGCATCAGGTCAGACAGTGGCACAATGACATTCTGGAGGTGGCAAAAACAGGAGTAGGCCACAGAGTGGCACAATGATAGAGAGTGGAGGTCATGGCAGCAGCAGCATGAGGTCAGAGAGTGGCACAATAACACAGTGTGGAGGGCACGGCAGCAGCCACAGCAGCAGCATGAGGTCAGACAGTGGCACAATGACATTCTGGAGGTGGCAAAAACAGGAGTAGGCCACAGAGTGGCACAATGACAGAGAGTGGAGGTCACGGCAGCAGCAGCATGAGGTCAGAGTATGGCACAATGACACAGTGTGGAGGGCACAGCAGCAGCCACAGCAGCAGCAATGAGGTCAGACAGTGGCACAATGACATTCTGGAAGTGGAAAAAAACAGGAGTAGGCCACAGAGTGGCACAATGACAGAGAGTGGAGGTCACGGCAGCAGCAGCATGAGGTCAGAGAGTGGCACAATGACATTCTGGAGGTGGCAAAAACAGGAGTAGGCCACAGAGTAGCACAATGACAGAGAGTGGAGATCACGGCAGCAGCAGCATGAGGTCAGAGAGTGGCACAATAACACAGTGTGGAGGGCACGGCAGCAGCCAGCAGCAGCAGCATGAGGTCAGACAGTGGCAAAAATGACATTCTGGAGGTGGCAAAAACAGAGTAGGCCACAAGTGGCACAATGACAGAGATTGGAGGTCATGGCAGCAGCAACATGAGGTCAGAGAGTGGCAAAAATGACACAGTGTGGAGGGCACGGCAGCAGCCACAGCAGCAGCATGAGGTCAGACATGGCACAATGACATTCTGGAGGTGGCAAACATAGTAGGCCACAGAGGGGCACAATGACAGTGAGTGGAGGTCACGGCAGCAGCAGCATGAGGTCAGAGAGTGGCACAATGACACAGTGTGGAGGACACGGGGGCAGCCACAGCAGCAGCATGAGGTCAGACAGTGGCACAATGACATTCGGGGGTGGTCAAAAAACGGGAAAAGTAGGCCACATAGTGGCACAATGACAGAGAGTGGAGGTAAAGGCCCAGCAGCAGCATGAGGTCAGAGGTGGCACAATGACACAGTGTGGAGGGCACGCACAGCCATAACAGCAGCATGAGGTTAGACAGGGCACAATGACATTCTGGAGGTGGCAAAAAACAGGAGTAGGCCACAGAGTGGCACAATGACAGAGAGTCGAGGTCACGGCGAGCAGCAGGCAATGAGGTAGAGAGTGGCACAATAAACTTTCCTTGGAGGGGGGCGAAAACAGGAGTAGTCCACAGAGTGGCACAATGACAGAGAGTGGAGATCACGCAGCAGCAGCATGGGGTCAGAGAGTGGCACAATGACACAGTGTGGAGGGCACGGCGTCAGCCACAGCAGCAGCCTGAGGTCAGACAGTGGCACAAGGGACATTCTTGGAGGTGCAAAAACGGGAAAGTAGGCCACAGAGTGGCACAATGACAGAGGGGTGGAGGTCACGCAGCAGCACCATGAGGTCAGAGAGGGGAAACAATGACACAGTGTGTAGGTTAGGGCAGCAGCCACACAGCGAGCATGAGGTCAAAATGTGGGCTTTGAATTCTGGAGGTGGCAAAATAGGAGTAGGCTACAGAGTGGCACAATCACAGAGAGTGAAGCTCACGGCAGCAGCATGAGGTCAGAGAGTGTCTAAATTACAGAGTGTGTAGGTTATGGCAGCAGCCACAGCAGCAGCATGTGGTCAGACAGTGGCACAATGACATTCTGGAGGTGGCAAAAACTGGAGTAGGCCAAGATTGGCAAAATGATAAGAGTGGAGGTCAGGGCCGCAGTAGCAGAGGTAGAGTGGGGCACAATGACCCCATTTGGGGGAGGGCACAGCAGCGGGCCCCCAGCACAGCATGGGGGTAACGGGTGGGCCCCAATGACATTTTTGGGTTTGGGGAAAAAAAAACGGGGGAGTAAGGCCACAGTGTGGCACAATGACAAGATTGGGGGTTTTCAGGGCCCGCAGCAGCATGAGGTCAGACAGGGGCCAAAAAGACATTCTGGGGGGTGGCAAAAAAGGAGTAGGCCACAGAGTGGCACAATGACAAGAGTGGGGGTCAGGGGCAGCAGCAGCATGGGTCGGGGGAGGGGCCCAAAAATGACACAGTGTGTAATTTTCGGCAGCAGCCCAAAAGCACCGCAGCTTTAGGGTCACAATGACAAAAATTGTGCAGGTGGGTTAATCCCCAACCCCCTTGTAAAAAAGGGTTGGGGGCAGGTGGAAAACTGCCCGGGCCAGATTTTTGGCATTAGGCGGGGGGCCCGGCATCAGAATAGGGGCTGGGGCCAGGTTTTTTGAACCCAGACTCTTTTCTCACATTTTTTGGGTGAGGCGAAAAAAAAAAGGGCTGAGGGTAGTTGACCCCAAAAGGGCCCTTGGTTTGTCGGGAAAATTCCGGGCCGATCCATGCCGATTCATTTTTGACAAAGGTCATTTCCGTTCCCCCTTTCCCGTGGACAAGTGGGTTCTCCTTGGGGTAACGATGGCCCCCGCCGAAAGAAAAACCCGCCCCCTGATGCCCACACAAAGGGCCGGGCCCCGGACAGCTTCTCCACGGGCAAACCGGCAATTTGCGGCACACACCCCTTTGGGAAGCCCGGGAGCCCAGCGGATCTTTTAACCCTGGGGGGGGGCAGAGTGTTTACCCAAGTATCCCAAACACCTTTTTGGTTCAGGGTCTGCCCAGGTCCCTGCTGCTGCTCCCTGCGGGCGACGGGCCCCTCCTCATAGGGGGGAAGGAAGCTGCTCTCAGTGACTCCGGGCCCTTATTTTTGCTGCTGATGGAGCTGGAACTCTCCCCCCCCCCACCTTTCCACAGCACCCGCGACGAAATTTCGTTGAGGAGGGACGATGCCGCACAAAAGACAGCGGCCCAACTGAACGGGGGATTTCCCTATAGTTTTTGAGTTTGTCCCTCCCGGGCAGAGGGGAAAAAAGGGCTCCCTTTTTTGGACGGTAGCGAGGGGTTCCAAATTTGGGGTGGAGGCCAAACCCCATCTCCCCTCCCGGAGGGTGACTTTTTCGGTGCCTACCCAAAGGCCCAAAACGGCATGCTGCGGGCCATCTGCAAAGTGACTCCGGGGGGCCCCCTTGCTCCATTTTCCACTGTATACTGCGAACAGGCTTTTTTGGGTCATTCCCCTCATCTTCTTCATCTAAAATTAAACCTCCTCCAGCTGTTCCCTGCTCCTCCTTCTTGTCACCGGGTAGAAAACCCAAATTTTTTCACCGGGAAAAAGTTCTAATTCCAATTTCCTCCCCCCTTTCCTCCATTTAAAGCCCCCCACGGGCCCTCTTTTGGGGGCCCCCGAGTTTTTTGGGTTCCCCACGTCTAAATTCCCCCTGCCCGAAAAATTTTCAGCATCTTTTCCCCAAAGACATGAAGCACTGAATGACGTTATTCAACCCTTAGTCCGGCTACTGATAAACCCCTCAAATGGCCCAAACCCAAAACGGAGGTGTCCCACATGACTGCCACGGGCTGATATCAAAGTTACCCCAGGGGGTACTCCTGTCCCCCTTTGGATAATAAAAAAAATCTTTAAATGGCCTTTCTCGTTCATACAGCTTTTCCAACATTTTGCGGGTTGGGTAAATTCCAAGGGTGGAAAAAACGATTCAGGGGGTGTTGGGGGGGGGGGGGCCTTTTTTGGCCGCTGAAAACTCGGGGAGGGTTTTCCCTGGTTTTTGTAGGAAGGGATAAAGTGCTTGCACATTTTTCCTGGCCATTTTCTAATCTTTAAAAGATGGGTAAAAGGAACTTCAAAACCCTTTTTCAAAACCCAGATTGAACACATGCCCCCAATCCCAAAGGCGATGGACCACCCCCTCCTAGGTGCAGCGCGGACAACATTTTAAACTCCCATTGTCCGTCACCATGGCCCAAATTTTGCAGTTGGCAGGGGAAAAAGCCACAATCGATTTTTTGCTGCACAAGGGCGGAGAAATTTTTCCCCCCCTGTGTGACTTCGTTCGCCGAGGCAAGCAGGTGTAAAATGCGGGGGTTTTTTGTCCCCTACACATTGGCATGATGGACAGTTTTGTGGAGGTTTGTTTGGGGTTTGGTGGTGGGGGGGTTTGAGGCGGACATTGGCCCCAGGAGCCGCATTTTGAAACGTGGAGGGGGAAAGCGGCGTCTCCTGTCCAATTTTGTTGGTTTTCCCGGGCCCCGAAGAAATTTCCCACCTATTGGGCCTTTAAAGGGAACATTTTAACTGGCCCCTGACTGTACAGCCCGTATTACAGATCCAGACTTCCGGGGCTGCCATGCACCTTGGAACAAACCGATAAGCCCCAAGGACGGGCCCCCCTTTCTGTTTTTACTTTATTTATGAATTTGTGGTACTGCCTTTTGGGGGAAAAAAATAAATTAGGATTGGAACTCTCCATCTGGGCCGGCAAACCCATTAGTTCTCTAAACCAGTCCCAGAGTCCACCATTTGGAAAGGAGGGAAAGGGAAAGTCCCAACAATTTGGACAGGAGCAGGGGCCCAGCTTCTGCACCTTGGGAAATTGGTTGGACGCAAATTGTTGTCTTTTTGGGAATTGCCCCCACTAAAACGCCGCGGGCCCCATGAGTGCGGGGAGCAGGAGCTCGGATTGGGGAATGATGTCAAAGAAAAAACAGCCCCCTTCTGCAGGGGTTGGTGGATTTCTTGATGCTGCAAGGGGCATGCCTCCACTGGGCGCTTTTCCCTTGCGGGTTGGGCTGCGGCAGAGGATGGGCCACCAAAACTGAGCCACGTTTTCCCGGGCCACCGGATGGTGACTTTGCTTTGTGTTGACGCGGGGCCCGGTGGTGCCAAGTTAGCTCCCTGGCCATATTCACTTTCGGGCCCCCGATTCTACATTTTACCCATATTGGCCCCTGGGTTTTTTTAGCAAAGAACTCCCACCCCCCGAGTGGGCTGTTTTTAAATGCCAAACCTCCAAACTAAGTACACTACCACCGCTCCCTCGTTTAAGCCCCGTGCCCCCAATTTCTTGGACCTCGAAGCGTTTTTTTCCTACCCCTTTTCCCGGTTTGGCCCCCAACCTCACACTGTTTCTCCCCTGTTTGACCCCACGGCCACACAACCAATTTTGCTGGTGCGCCACTGCCTGACGGGCAAGCTGAACCCTTTCTCCTGACGATATAAAGGCCCTTGCTTCACCCGGCCCCAAAGTTGCAGTCGGCTTTCATCATCTATTTGTGTTTCATGTCACGCTGTCCCTTTATCACCCGTCTTTTTATGGGAGAGGCTGACCCCCCACAACATGACCCCTACCATCCCCCTCTCCACATCTATATTTGCCGCCAAATGCAAAAAGCAGGGGGTATTTGGCCCCCTTTTTGCTGCCAAATAGCTGCTGGAAATGCCCTCCTCAAATTGTTCTCCTCGCTATATATTTGGGACTGAGCCCCCGGGCCACATAGTAGATCTCTGGGTGGGGAAAACCCGGGGGGACAGGGCGGTTTTAGGACGGGGGGGGCTGCTGACCCGTCCCCCGGCCAGCCAACAAGGGGGTTTTGTTTGACGTTTTCCCCCCGGACTCTTGGGGGGGGTTGCAGTTTTCATCTGGGAGGAAGTGGAAAGACCCCAGTCAACCAATCAAAAACCATTTGGGTTTTTCTGGTCAGCACACGGCCCCAGATGAACCCCGGCATTCTGGCCCACCGATTGGGCCCCCGCGCGACCTATCCTTTCGTGCTTCGACTGGGGCCTTTCTCCCCGGAATGTTTGTTTGGGATGCCCCCTCGGGAGGTGAAAAAAGGGTGCCACCCCCTCTGTTGACATATGTTTTTTCTACAAAGTAAAAAAAACCCGTTTGATGGGGATATCTGTATATTATTTTAAAAACACACCCCGTATTTTACTCCAAATTAACCCACTAAAAAGCTTTGGGGAACCCTTGGATTTTAAAATTTCGCTCCACAAATGGGGTAAATATTTTTGTATGTGCCGTTTTTAAAAAACTGGGTATTTTAATAATTAAAACACCAAAAAGGCTTAATTTAAATTTTGGGTTGTGAAAATTTTTGCTACAGGCAAAATGTCTTTTTTGGCGTTTGGAAAAAAATTTTTTTTTTTTAGGGGACCCAACACCAAAAAAACGGGTTAAAATTTAACCCCTTTGGGTGTAAAATTCGCAAAAGAAATGAGCAACCAAAAATTTCCAGTTTGGTAGCGTTTTAAAAATTTTTTGTAATGTTTTCGGTACACAACAACAGAAAAAAATTTTTAATTAACCTCTGGGTTTTGGGAAATTTTCTTTCAGGCAAAATTTTTTTTTTGGGGGTGAAAAAGAATTTTTTTCTTTTAGTTACCAAACAAAACCCGAAAAAAAAATCTTAAATAACCCTGGATGTAAATTGCGCAAAAGAAAAAGAGAACCAAAAAATTTAAAAGCTTTGTTCGTGTTAAAATGGTGTTTATTTTAAGGTAACAACAAAAAGAAAAACCCTTTTAATTAAAACCCTTTTATTGTGAATTAGCTACAGGCAAAATGTCTTTTTTGGCGGGGGAAAAAAAAACGTTTCTTTTTTGTGACCACAAAAGCGAACAACGCTTAATTAACCCCTTTATCAAATTGCGGGAAAAGAAATGAGCAAAACCAAAAAATTTTGTGGGATTTGGATTGTAAAAATGCTGTTTTTTTTAAATGGGAAAACAAAGGAACAAGGGGTTAGATAAATCCTTGGTATTCAATGTGCTGGAGCAGATAGCATTAAAATGTAAAATGCAGCTGCAAAGGGGCGCACACGGGCTTTAATTCCAATACCCCCACAAAAACAGAATTAGAACTTAAAAGAAGCAGTCTCTTAGACAAAACTTGACAACCCCCCCAAAAAACGCTGTATAAAAAAAATTTTTTTAAATAACCCCTTCATAAGAGCCGGGCAGCACCTTCCCTACTCAGGTTTCCGTTAAAAGGGACTTATATAGTGCCCGGGGTTGTCACAGAAAACCCCCCCATCTCTGAAAGGCTTCATCTCTTTCACATGTTCCCTGCAGGGGTTTTCCCCCCCCTTTCCCCCCAGAGTTCTTTGCCCCATGTAAACCCATGTTTTTTCCGGGAGCCATTTTTTTCAATCAAAAGCCTGCTTCATTCCCGCGAAGTACCCCAAAAATTTTGACTTCGTTCCGAACGAATTTTTTGAAAATTTTCAAAAGAAGTCCACTTCCCCTTTTGAAAACAATTCCCCCCATCTCTAGTTTATGATTATATTTACTGTTTTTTTAGTGATGTGCGCTTTTAAAAAAATGTGCACCCGTCTGGGGCCCCGGCTCCTTTTTTTTAAACCCCGGAAAAAAACTTCCCAAAACCCCCACTGGGATTACTCTTGAAAAAAAAGAAAAACCCCCTTTTCTGACGCCCCTTTTCTGAATTTATTTTTGGAAATTCGGGGGGGAGAGCTGGGTTCAACTTTTTCCCTTTTTTTTTAAAGGTTTTTGTAGCAAATTTTTAAGATGGGTAAGAATATGGAAAAAAAAGGGTGTAGTGTTGGGCCAGATACCCAAATTTTTTTTACCCGAAAAAGTATGTTCCTTTTGTGGGTTTCCCCTGATTAACCCCAAACCAAGGGTCAGGGTGAATTAAAATTTGAGGTGGAAAAAAAATTTTTTTTTTAATTAACCTTCCGAATTTACCCAGTATCTTGTTGTTGGGGAAGGGCTAGGCCCTGAAGAGCGGAGTGGTTCGGGAAAAGGACCCCCATTACCCCAATCTCATAAAACTATTCCATCCCCTAAAAACCCTTCCCACCCTGTGGATCTTTTTGAGGTCCTCCCAGCCCCTATAAAAGAGGGGGTACTAAAATGAAATTGCCTATTCAGCCCAGTCAGTCTTGCCGTGGTGTGGGGCAGGACTGCTTTTTAGCTGATTCATTTCCAATTGTTGTTTTTTTTGGGGTGTAGTCTAAACACTGTCTTAGTCTTGTGCCTGCTGTGTGGTGATTGATGGGTCCTCCACTCCCTGTCTGTTACTTTGTTTGCCCTAGTGTAAAACGCAAATGGACTGGTGGTGTGGAAATTTCCCTTCACCGTATCTTTTTTCCTTCCAGCTTGAGTTTTGTGTGTATTGATGTCGGGGCCAGTCCAAGGTCCTCCCCCCCAGCCGGGACTCGAACCCCCTTTTGTAGTTCACTGTCTCTGTTTCAAAACTATGTTTTTAGGTATTTTTACCTTGGTTAATTGTTTTGTTGTAACTGGATGTCAGATTAGCGTCGGCCCCCATTTTGTTAATAATCATTGCAAAAAACCCCCAGTAATCCCAAAGAAATACATTTTTTTATTTCCGTGTGGTCTGGTAAAAAAAACTTTTTCAAATGTCCTTTTTAAAATCATTTTATAGCAATAAATTAAAAAAGTGAAAAAGATTTTTCTAATACTTTTTTTTTAATTTTTCCGAAAATTTGAACTTGACCTTGGTGCTATTTTTATTTTATGTTTGGGTAAATTGGGCAGCGTCCCATTATTGTGAGTAAGGATATGTTCAATGGCGATTTGTGGGCATATTCGGACGTAATTCTCTACTAAAACCAAAAGTAACCCCGCAAATATGCTAAAATAAAAAACCCCAGTGAGGCTATGATTTTCTGCATATTCCATGGCGGTAATGAGTGCTGGGAAAAAAGGACATGTCATTTTTTTCCCGGTCTTAGGCATTGGGGAAAGGGGAATGAATGTGGGCCAGGCCAAAGTGCTGTAGAAGTACCGTTGGCCCACATAGTTCAAAAACAGCAAGTGTTTGCAGCCGCACATACACCCGCTTTTACCCGGGGAAACGCCATCTGAAAAATCCCCATATAGGTGATTTGATGTGAGGAAAGAGCAAAAAACATATTTAGCAGGGGGGCCAGCAAAAACAAATATTATTATTTACTCTTGAAATTTAATATTAACACATTACAGTAGAAAAATGAAAATGAAAAAATTGTTTTTTCCCCCAGTTTTTCTGTATTTTTTTCATTATATCAATCTAACAATACATTTATTCAGAACTGTTTTCAGTGTGTTTTTTTATATCTATTGAAAAAAATCTTTTTGTGTATTATTACATTAAATATTTTTTAAAAATTTTTTTTAAAGTACTAGGATGGGGTAAATCAATCTAGGCTATTTTACCCTTTAAAGGACCAGTATATCTGATGGGAAAGGGTTCCCTTCGTATGCCTAATGCCGTTTTTATAGAAAAATCTTTTGCAACCTTTGCAGTTTAAAAACCACTTAGCCTTAAGGGGTTTCCCCCCTCTATGTCCCGATTCATTGTCACTCACCCCAACTTAGTGCATAAAATATTCCTTTTTTTTTATTATAGTGTACTTCAACAGTAAATTACTATTGGATCAGAAATTACCGTGGGTATCAAGGAAAGAAGTAAAAATGTAGGGAGGGGGTTTAGGAGTTTTCCCGTAAAAAAGCAATGATAAGAGGGATAAAAAACATAAGGAACGGGGTTTTAATGACATACATACCCACTATGATAATTGCTGACTTGATTAAAGCGTTTAAAAACGCATGGAAATTACTACAGAGTGTCAAAATATGGGGTTGTTCAAAAATAAACCGGGTTTTGTTCCCGCAGAGGTAGAACTTTGGTAATAAGTTTAAATTCTGACTTGAGTAGAAAAAAAAAACCAACGTTTTTGAGGAGCAGGGAGGGGTAATACCCTCCCTGCATGTTAGAACTGAAATAGTATTTTTAAAGGAGATTCCTCTTTCCCCCCACAAAGGTTACTTAAATTTACATCAAAGGTTTTTTTAATGTAACAAAAAATTGTAATCTACCTTTTTCAAATGTCCATGTGGTAAATTCATTAGAAAAAACTTCTAGTCAATAAAATTCAGTTGAATGAACATCGTCTGTTCAAAACAAGGTAAAGGCTGGTAATGCTGAGGAGGAAGCACCAAAAAAAAAATAGGGTTGTCTTCTGTCCCCCGTTTTTTTTAAATTTATTCTAAATATTAGTGAGTTAGTGGGTGTGATAGGGGGGTTTGCGATGCAGATTGATAGGCTAAAAATTTATTTTTGTTGGGAAGGGGAAGTATCTGGATCAAAAAAATTTTACATAACACCTAAAGGGTTAAACAAAGAGTGCTGGAGAGTGGCTAAAGTAGTTTTTGGGTTTTTTAATTTTTTTTTGTTATGTTAAATTTTAAAAGAATGTTGGAAAAATTGTTTTTTATGATTAGAACTAAAAGAGGTAATTTGAAAATATTTTAAATTTGGTGTTTTTTTATCTATTAAAGGCTTGGCTGGCTGTTTTTAACATGCTTGACAAAGAGGGCCCTTTAAACCCCTTGAACGTTTTGGACAGCTTAGACAAGGTTGGCAGTACTAATAAAAAGCTCTAAAACCCAGAGTGCTACAAATGTTTTCCTGCTCTTTGAAGGATAGAATAATATCGTTTAAATTATTGCCATATCTGATGTTTGCTGTGTTCTATGGGAATTTTAAAAAAAAGGGAAATGGAATGGTTTTGAGCGTTATTTCGAAAAAGTTTAAATGGGCACGGTATTACTTTGATCGGATTTTTTAGATCACGCGATAATTTAGGTTAAAATCTGTGCATACTATTAAGATGCGCATTTTCGGGCCCTTTTGTTATTTTGAGGCCAGCAAATGCTTCAGTGGCAGGGTGAGATGTGTGTGCGACGTCATGATGGGATGGTATGGTTTTCGATTGGCTGGAAATCACATGACCCGTTTTTTTAGAACAGCCTTCCTGTTCAAAAATTCAGTGTGTGTCAGTATCTCAAAGAGTAGGACGTGCCTCTGCCTCTGTCAAAACTCAGGAAATTATTTTATTTTTCACAGAGACAGTCTCTTTTAGCGGATCCTTTTAAACCGTTTGTCAGAGATTTGCAGATTTTAGGTAGTTAGGGAGAGAAAATTTTAAAAAGGGTCTAGCTTTAAAGTACGGGGGGTAGGGGGGGGGCCCAGCGGGGAACACGACAAGCTCTTAAAAAATTCTGGATATTGTATTTCAGACATTGCATTTCAATGCTTTTTATTAAAAATTTTTTTTTTGAAAATACTTTTGGTTTTGGGGGGGCCTGAATTATTTATGATCAGTTTTTTTTAATAACTGCAGGGCTTTTGTTTGGTGCAAAAAATCCACTTTGATTTTGTATACTTTTCAATAGTGTTCTTTTTCTTTTTTTGCCCCGTTCTCTTTGTTGTTGGGTACCTTGCAGTTATTTGTAAACAATTTTTTAGTCCCCACGGGGAATTGAAAAGGGGCCCAAAAAAACCTTTTTTATCGGATACATTTCGATATGGTTTTTTGCCTTTTTGCCCAGTCAAATTTGTTGTGGGTACCCTTCAGTTAAATTCGAATCGCAATTGTGTGTCACCACAGGTGGAAATTTATAGGTGCCGAAATCCCTTTTTTATCCGTTACATTTGATAGTGTTTTTTGCACTTTTGCCAGTCCGTTTGTTGTAGGACCTTGCAGTTAAAATTGAATTTCCCGCATTTGTGTAGTCACCCCGGTGAATTATAGGTGCCAAAAAAAACAGTTTTATTATCCGTTACATTTCAGTATTGTTTTTTGACTTTTGCCCAGTCCAGATTTGTTGATGGCCACCTTGCAGTTAAATTTGAATCCGCAATTGTGTGTCACCCCAGGTTGATAGGTGCCAAAAATACCCTTTTTTTATCCGTATACATTTCAGTAGGTTTTTTGCACTTTTGTTTTGTTTGAGGGGATTTGAGAATGCTGTGATTTGCCGTCTTTTAATAAAAGAAAATTTCCAAAAATCTTCCTTTCCCTCTCAAATTTTATCTTTTTTAAAGGAGCGAAAAGCAGGTGGTAAAATGAGCAAAAAAGGGGGGTGGCTGGAGGTAGGGTACGGGGAGAAGGTGCTCCTTCCAGTGTGGCGCAAACCCCCCGCAGGGATTTTTGGTTGCGGAACCCTCGGCCCGTCATCGGGTGGGTCAGGGCCCTGTGAATCCCGTAATGAACAGCGTGCCAATCTGTTTTCGTGGTTAATGCAACCCGCTCCCGCGTCTTACCCCCTGTCCTCCCCGTCACGGCCCCAAAAGTGTCATCAGCATTTCAGATCCGTCAACAGAACGAAGGAGCCCAAAAGTAATGTGTCCCCCCACTGTGGATAATCCCTTTTCTGAAAACCTTTTGATGACAAAATGCGGTTGGGGTCAGAAGGTGTAAAAGTCAAGAGGGCCCAAAAAAGGGGTGATTTTCTTGCTTGAAGCCCGTTACTATGCCTCAGGGAGGGGAAAGGAGCGGTCAATCGGGAAAATCCCGGGCGGTGGCAAGGCCCCTTTAGTCCCTCTTGCTTGTAAACCTGCAGCTCCTGGAGCAGAATGTCAGGGCGGGGAAATCACCTGTGTTGATGATGAGATGACGAAAATTTCGGATCCAAAGTGGGGTCTTTTCAGCGAATTTGCTTTCGGCGCTTCTCACTGGACGAGGGGGAAAGCGTGGGGGTTTTGTCAAATAGGGTCCCCCCTCAAAAAGGGAGGGGGGTCGCAGAAGTCCGTGATATGTTTTCCCCCGCCCGGGCAGGCAAAAACCCCCCTCCCGTTATCGCCGTCAAAAAAGGCCAGGCCTTCAAGCCCGGGCCTTTTTGAGCAACCTCCGATTCACCACGTGTTTTTGCGCTTTTGCCGTAAAGATAGTAGAGGCAAAAACCTTAGGGTTTAAAAAACCCCAAAAAAATGTTGTCACAGCAGCGAATGCTTGTTAAATTTGGGGCAACACTTGGCCAAAAAAAAGGCCCCACGAGGCCGGGCCCCCAACCACTGTAACCCCCTGTTTCCCCCTCCTCCTTCTCCGCCCCACCAAAGGTTCCTCAGCTGCCCCCTGTTCTCAGATCAGATCAGGGGTCAGCCCCCGTTCAGCCCCCACCGCGCCAGTACCACCGCACACCCGAGACCCATCCCACCCTTCTCTTCCGCCAGTTTGACGCCTGAAGCCGTACAGCGGCCCGACTAGCGCCGCCTTTGTTTCCAGGTTTGGGAGCAGAAAAAAAAATTTAACCCAAAAAAAACCAAAAGAAAAGCCTAAATTTCGGCATTCCCGGCTTTTGGCTTGGGAAAATTTGTTCCCTTTCCCGTTTGGGGGGAAAAAGAGGGGGTTCCCCCATGTCATCCCCTTGCCTGCCCCCAATCCCCAGTGCGAGCAGGCATTTCTTTCCGGGGAAAACCCGCCCCCTGCCTGGCCGCCTGTGTCTCAAAATTTTTTAAGCGATTGTTGCATCTGGGGCCCGGAAAAAAAAGTCCATTGACCCGACACATGGCTAGAAACCCGGGCCCAAAGGGCCGCTATATCTCTGTGACGTCTGGGTGAGCTGGGTGGTTGTCTTGGGGGTGCGGGGCCTCGGGGCTGGGCCCCGAACCTCTTAAAAAACCGCGGGGATGGTGGGGCTCTTTCCCCCAAAAGGCCCTTGGTGGATCACGTCCCCCAGAGAAACCAAAACCCGTGTTTAAAAATTTAAATGTTTTGGAGAAAACTACACACAGGGTCAGGAGATTGGGAGGGCTCTCCCCCAAACGGGCCGGCGGGGGGGGTTGGGTGACAGCCCTTGTCCCAGGAAAGGTGGTGTGGTTTAAACGGGCGAATTGTGGCCGCCCATAAAAGGGGTTTTTTTTTTTCCCCCTTTGCCTGGCAATGTCATGAAACCTTGTCGCCCAAAAAATGTCTAAAGAGCAAACCCGGGTCGGGGATCCCCGTGAGGAAGGCTCGAGGTTGAGTTGCACTTCCGCCGTTCGCACCCTGCTTTCCCCCGCCTGGCGTGTTGCAGGTCAGCTGGGGCCCCCGTAAACCCGTCTCATTGTTGACGTGGAAAAACGTGGAATTCCACCCTCCCATGCTCCAGCGTTGTGGGGGACCCAGCGCAATGCCTTTTAGCATTCGATGTGAACAGGGCCTGAAAAGCAGCGGTGCGGCCCCTCGGGGTGGAGCCCCAGGTGGGGCAGGTGAAAGGCTTGCCCCATCCTTGCCTTTTTGAAGAAGCCACCAAAATGGTCAGTGCGGAAAATCCCTCGTCAGCTGAGCATTGTGGTGATCTTGTTTGGAAACGTTCGTTGGACATCTGAAACAACGTCCCCCCCCAGCGAGGGGGGAGGGGACGGAAAAGATAGGACACGGACCCTTTCTCTGTCAAATCCAAAAGGGCCCGACAGTTTCACAATTTCATCGGTCTTCATTGGGAGGGTTCGGGGTCTAGGGCTGTGCAGGGGGAGCTCAGCTTCGGGTGTTTCATCTCAGGCAGTCAGGGGTGTTGAGCTGTGCGGAGGAAGCGGAGGAGGAGGTATTCCAGCACGCTTTCCCACGTCCCGCCTTGGAAAGGGTTGGGGCAATTTTAGGCGGAGGGGAAGATGGGAAGATCGTTTATAGTGCCCCCCGACCCCGAGTCTTTGGGGAAAAACAATGCTCCCTTTTCTCAAATGGTGCTTGGATGCTCCATTTCCTCCAAATGATCCCGCATTAAAGGCCCTCAAAAAGAACAACAGTTACGGGGGGCCACCTCCTTGATCCCCCCACAAACAAAACTCGCACTTTCCCTTTCCCCCCACCCAAATAGAGGTAAATGCAGGAAATGGAGACCTTGTGATTGATCAATGGAGACTTCTTTGCGTTGCTTCACGTTCTTCAAATGTCACGGTTTGGGAAAAACGCCGCGAGTGCGCAGTAGG
>JAODAL010025697.1:0-58118 GCA_025379985.1 Phyllomedusa bahiana | reverse complement strand
CAGAAAAAACTTTAATAAAAAGTATTGCAATGCAATGTTACACTAATTTGGGTGCACATACCCGTTTTCTTTAAAAAAGCTTGTCTGTGTTCGCCGCGGCCCCCCCGCACCCCCCCGGATTTACAGCGGTAGATGCCCCTTTAAATTCTCTGCCTAATACCAAAAATCTGCAAATTTGATCTAATAAGTTCGGGGACCAGCAAAAAGTAGAGTGTCTCTGTGAAAAATAGAAAATTTCGTGAGCTGTTTCACAGGGAGAGCGACGTCCTACTGTTTTGGATACGACACAAGATCATAAACAGGAAGGGCTTTTTATGTAAACGAGGATGTGTTTTTTCCCCCCTCGCAACCATACAATCCAGTCATGCGTTGCAAACATTCACCTGCTTATTTGAAGTGTTTTGCGGGCCCGCCAAAATGAAGGAAGCCCCGAAAATGGTGCGATTTTAAATAGATTAGCACAGTTTTTAAACTAAATTATCCGTGATCTAAAAAACCCGATCAAGTAGATACCGTCCCGTTTCAATTTTGTCGATAATAATCGCTCAACACTACTCAAGACCTCTGTAATATAGCTGAAGGTAGTTAAAAAATGGTATGTCAAAGACAGGAAAAATCATTGGAAGTTCTCTTTAAAGGAAAGGTTTATGAGTTTGTGGGTCCACCAGTTGTCCCAAAGATTTAAGTACCAGTTTCCGCAATCTCCCGAATATGCCATGTTGAATTCCATTTTGAAAACTGGGATTATTTGTGAAGGAAAGATGCAGAGAATAATCCGGTGATAGCCACTTGATTTGTCTAATTTTTTTCCAAGCTCTCCACACTGGCATTAGCAAAGCATTATTGCGAGCGTTCAGAGGTACCATCTCATATGGTAAGTGTAAGAGGTTCAAGAGAGAGGTGCCTGCTGAAAACGAATCATCCCTAGCACTATTGGTAAATACCTAGGTACTCTGAGAGCTATCCATAACATAGCGACCCAGTGCGGCCAAGTTGCAATATTTGATATTGGGAAATTCCACCTATTCCACCAAAAAATTTTGTCTGTTGAAAGGGTAGGACAGAATACGTGCCCCCTTTTTCAGTCATAAAATTTCCTAAATATGGCGTTAAGTAGTGTCTCCTCTTTAGGTCTAAGATAAATCAGTAACATGTGGAATAAATATATTAGTCTTGGAATCTCTATCATTTTAAGGAGGTTTGCTTGAACTGTGAAAGTAAGCGAGAGGTGCGTCCTTGTTTCTAGAGTATGTTGTAGAAAGTCAATATAGTTCTTTAAAATATAAAGTGGGCCTAAATGCGAGGGAAGGTTTCTGGGAAGCAGAACCTTCAAATACTTCAAAACAACGTGCACCTTCTAATTTGATAACCCAGGCCTAAGAGAGCCCCTTAAGCAATAGTCGCTTGCTTTCATCCACAATTATATCGTAGCCTGAGAGACTACCCTTTTCCTCAATTTCTTGTAAAATTTTTGGGTGAGAGTTTTTGGTTTAAAATCATGAGTAAGAGTCGTAACATGGGGCTGTAAATTTGATTCACATGCATTTTTTCTAATTCCCTGAAATATGAGGCACTGGATAACATGACAAAGCAGTGGATTTTTTTTGGAAAAGGGTTAAAAAAGGTGGGGGAGAGGGGGTATCCCCCGTTTAGGGGCCCCTTTAAAAAAATGATAGTCTAGGATACCCGACCTTAAATAAGAGTTATAGTGGCATTTAGGTGAATATGGATCAGGAAGTTTATAAACAGAGACCCAAAGCCCCATCGCCTCAGAGTGGCATTCAGGAATGGTGAGACCCTTTTTAAAGTTTTTTAGCATCAAGGGGTAAAATGCATTGATACTAGGTGGTCTGGCTTATGAGCAGATTATATTGCCGCAGTTGCCACTCTGACGTTTTTAGAGGAATGTCTATCCGATACAAAGTCCGATTGATAGGGGTGCCAAATGGTGGAGAGAAAAAGTTGGATTCTGGACTAATTCTAACTTTATCAGTTTATAAAAGTCTGTGGAAAACCTATCCGGGCCTGGTGTTTTATGCTGGCAGTGAACATGATCGCCGAACAAACTTCCTCCTCTGTGATATCTCATTCTAATAAGAGCCTTTGCTCCTCTATAAGACCCGGTACTTTCACTGCATCTAAAAAGCAGGAGACCCTTTCCTCGTTGTATGGAGTCATGCTGTAGAGAGATTCAAAATAATCTAAAAATATTTGTTCAATCTTGTTGGGATGTGTTAAGAGTTTGCCCAATGAGGGGCACCTAATTGCAGAGATGAGGGGTCTTGGTTTCCATTGCTTTTTCATATTAGCTAGGATAGTGCCTTGTCGGTTACACTACCTGTAGAATCTATTCTGAGAGGTTCTAGTTTGCCATACTGTGTGACCCCCCCCTCAAAAAAGTATCCCAACATCCTGTGCCTTCACAAAACTTCTTGTTCGTGGAGGCAAAATGGGGGAGCATGCATGTTTATTCCTGGGCAGAGTTTTGAATTTTTCATCTAGAGCCCTAAATTTCATCCCAACATAGCTTATAATGTGTCCCCTGAGGATCGCTTTTGCAGTAAACCTCAGTAATGGAGTATTTCAGTATGCACAGCATTATCAGGCAGAAATTGTCTCCAATGGATTTGTAGAAAAGTTTTGAAGTCGTCTGAGCAGGACCTGTTAAAGGCAAGTAAATTTCCCAGGGTGAGTTTAATGGGTTCGTGGTCTGAGATGGCAGAGTATAGTGAGGTAGAAGGCAACCCCAAGTCCATTTGTGAAAAGGTGTCATGCACCGCTGAATAAACATTGTACAGCCAATCTGTCGGATTTTTGACCGACAGTGGTCATACACTCTACACTTATCCATCAAGGTTGATATCAAGGGGTGCATGATATCTTCATCAGGAGAACAACCAAACCTGTCCACTTCAGGATTAGGGACCAAGTTAAAATCTCCCAGAATTATCAAGTTGGCATGGTTTCTTTTTAAAAGAAAGGCTGTAAGCTCAGCGTAAAAGGTTTCATCTATGCCCCAGACGCATATCTATGCGTCTGGGGCATAGTATTTAAGGAGGGAATTGTTCTTATTGGCGATAGACAAAGTCAAGTATATGAAACTACTCTTTTCATCTATATACTGATCTTCTACCTTCTGCACTAGCCTTTTACGATAATATATAACCACTCCTCTATTTATAATTTCCTAAAACCAAGGGAGTCTAACCAGTTGGGCTTTAGAGGGATAAAATTATCCTTTTCCAGTGGGTCTATTGAAGACATATTCTGTCAGCTTTAAGGCTTTTCAGGTTGCACAATACTAGTCTCCTCTTCTTTGTGCTATTTAAGCCTGGCATATTCCATGAGAATATGTTGATGCTACAAAATGGAGGACAATACATCACAGGAGAGTTGGGGGTACTCATCCCATATTCTTTAAAGGGATGGCAATTGAGAAGGGTACAAATCTGGAAAAACAGGGTAGAGCATCCCAGTGAGTGCCCCACTGTTCAAATGGACCAGTGGAGGACAGTGAGCCATGACCAATCCAACATATCTTCAACATACTTCTTTCAGTAAAATAATTTGTTCAAACAAATAATACAGGTAAAACCATGTCAACAAAGCAATAAAGATTGATTCCCCGTGTAACCACTAAGTATCATAGTGTAACCCAAAATAAAAACAATGGAAATTAAGCCAGGAAAAAACATGTTCTAAACCCGGTCTGCTGCAAGTTAGTCTACCGTCGCCTGGAGGAACTGTCTTGCTGCATGCTCTGGATAGTCATCTGTAACCATCTGTCCATTGACCAGAAATTGACCGTAGTTTCGCTGTATATAACAGCTGAAAATGAATACTATGTTCATGTAGATGTTTGCAGACCAGATGGAAGGCCTTTCTATTCATTGAAACTTGTGCAGAGAAGTATTGGAATATCAGCAGTATAGTTCCGGCCACCCTCAGTTCACTTCTGCCAGTATGCTTTTAAAACCTGCTCTTTTATAGTCCAGTTATGATACTGGCAATAACTGGTCGGGGTCTTTCCCCTGCTCTCTTCTTGTCCCCATCCTGTGGACCCATTCCACCAATGGAGTCTCTAGGCAAGTCTAGACCCAGTGTTTTTGATAGATCTCTAGTCAAGTACATCGCCAAGGAGTCGGAAGAAACCAATGAATCGTAAGTTATTTCTCCTCTCACTTTTCTCAAGATCTTTAAGCTTATTTTTCAGAACATCTATATTCACCTGATTCGTGGTTGCCATTTTGCTAGTTGTGTTACATCTTCTTATAGAAAACAGTGCGCAATTCTAGATCCACATTTTTTTGTGAATTTGCTGTAATTTGTGAAAGAGTGGCATTTATAGAAGCTTGTAACAGATGACGATTCAGAATCGGCAGAAGAATGCGAGAAACCTCTTAGGTCAGTGACATTGCCTGTGTTGAGGCCTCACTTGGGTCACATTGGACATCCTGGTGAGAAACAGAGGCCATCTCAGCATCCATGTTCTTATATGGTAAAGAATTATTCATGATTAAGAGCCGAGATATATTGGCTTGAAACGCGTAGACATGCAGTTGGTTTTACACCTTGTTTTTTAATTTTTTCTAATAAAATGTGCGTTTTACTTTAACATTTTTTGGATTCCTCTCTGCGCAAGTGCCGGAAGATTTTCTCATACAAAGAATTATGCAGCATGGCTAAAGAATTCTGTGGCCGTTGAGGCTTAGATGTGTTTTTCTATGGGGTGGCATGCGACGGTGTACCAGGACCTCCACATGGTGTAGCTAGTGTGGTTGAGGAACGAGTGATTCTATGCTGAGGATACCGCACAGTGTGGTGTATGACTAGGCAAAGAATAGTTGATTTGTCACAATGCAGGTGGATCTCAACGTCTGGGTTATTAGGGACTTCCTGGCTGCACAAAAAAAGAAAAATACCATATATACTCGAGTATAAGCTGAATTTTTCAGCACAAAAAATGTGCTGAAAAATCCCCCCTCGGCTCATACTCAAGTCACTGTCGGCACTTGGGCGCTGCGATGGCCCGAGTGCCGACAGGGATGCTTCAGCTATATGCGACTCCTCAGGGAGTGCATATAACTGAATGCCGATTCAGCCCACAGCGTCCGGATGCTGCAATGGCCCGGGCACTGTCGGCGATCTCTTCCCCTGTATGCGACTCCTACGGAGCGCATATAGGTGAGGAGATACCACTGCAGAGCAGAGAGCGAGCGCTCCTTGCTCCACAGTGCACTCCGGGCGGCCGCAAACTCGCATCTGTCCAGAGTTTCCGGCACAGGCAGTGTGTGTCATCACGCTGCGTGCGCGGCCTGATGACATCACACGCTCTGTGCAGAGAAGACGGAGCGGAGCGCCCCGGAGGCAGAGCAGCGGGGGATCGAGGTAAGTGTTTGTTTTTTGTTTTAAAAACCTGCCTATTCCTGTCTATAACTGCCTATAGCCTGCCTATGAGAACCTATACCTGCCTATAACTAGACTAGGGGGATTTATACCTGCCTATAGCCCGTCTATGGGGGCATATACCTGCCTATAACCTGTCTATGGGGGCATATACCTGCCTATAGCATGTCTATGAGGAACTATACCTGCCTAGAACTGCCTATACCCTGCCTATGAGGACCTATACCTGCCTATACCCTGCCTATGAGGACCTATACCTGCCTATACCCTGCCTATGAAGAACTATACCTGCCGATAACCTGCCTATGGGGGCAATTACCTGCCTATGGGGACATTTAGCTGGCGATACCAGCCTATAACCTGCCTCTGGGGGACATTAAACTGCCTATACATGCCTATAACCTGCCTATGGGGGACAATAAACTGCCTCTACCAGCCTATAACCTGCTTATGGTGGACATTACTTATACTTATACTACTTATACTCGGGTCGACTTATACTCGAATATATACGGCATGTCTAGTCCATAAAATACATTGCTATAGACAAAAACGTAGTTGGGGGAAAAAGGAAGTGTTCAGGTCACACAGGTGATCCCAACAAACATTTGTTACATTTTCACATACTTGAGTGAGAAAAACTATAGAGTAAAACAGAATACCCTTGAATCAGGGATTCACCTGTTTTATGAAAGGTGGAATTAAATGTAATAGGGGATTATGAGGGCAGTACCGTATCACAGCATTACACTATCCTCTAGTCAAAAAGAAAAATATCTATTTGATCACAATTAGACTGTACTATTGAGTGGAGAGAATTTGAGTTGGTACACTGAAGAACTCTAGTGAAAATAAAGAATGGTAGCTCAAACTGGTCAAAATTATAGCAAACCTAATCTATGAGATTTAGAATTGACAAGAAAATATGAGAACAGTATAGTATCACGGTGCTTCAGTATTTCAGTCCCCTCTAGTGTCAATAATCAAGAGTTACACTTGAGCCAGCTATTGGGGCAATACAGTTAAGTGGAGAAGGTTTTTAAGTTGGCATACGAGGACCTCTGGTGCAGATAAAGTATAATTTTTTCTAAGTTTTTGCAATGGATACCCTGCTGCTGCAAAGTGTGACCCTCTGGGGAGAGAAGGTATGAATATGACACATAAAATTAATTTGCAGGCAGCAGGGCAAAGACCTGGCAGTGCAGAGCACAGGAACAAAATCAGTATATCCCACAGGTATCAAGTTATTCTGGAAATATTACAGGTGCAAGTAGGGTATTCAAACATGTGACTCAAAACAACTACAGCTTAAAGGGGTTTTATCATTTCATTAAATGGTCTTCAGAATAAGGGGACAGTGAAAACAAGCAACTTTGCAATTGGATGTCATTAGCAAAGCTGTCTTGTATTCACAGTATTCCTTATCTTGTGTTTTTGTTTACACTGATATCCAGTGCTGGTCGAATCCCTCCGGATCCCTCCTCCTTGCATTTCACTAGCTGAGAGCTCATGTACATTCTGTACAGCCCCCGGTCGATTCACAGAGCTGTGTCTGTCACTCAGAGTAAGTAACAGAATTACACTGAAGGGCTTACACAATCAGGAAATAGCACAATTTGTGTCGATTCCCTGCTGACTCAGAGTTAGGGGCTGTAGCATTTTCTCTCCACACCAGCGAAAACAACTGCAACAGATTCTACAATGAGAAACATAACAGTTTTGTCCTGGTGCCTAACTCTCCTGCATAGAAGGGAGATCTGTGCTGTTCGTAGAAAGCTGTAACACATCTCCAGCTGTGAGAGGAGAAGAGTGTTCAGTCTAGATTGAATGCAGCCTGTGGTATGTATACAGCTCTTACAGAATAAGACTGCAGGGAGAGACACAGTGAAATGTGGACTCAGAGAGGGAGGGGAGTCTCGGGAACCAGCATGCACAGTGAAGGGGGGGATGATGTCACCCAGCAGGGTGGGGAAGAAACCAGTTGAGAAGCTGAGAGCAGTGTGAATCAGCCGAACTAAGGAAGCGATACATCCCCTTTAAGGTTTCAGAAAGTGAGACAATGGAACTTAAACTATTAATCCTGAGGCAGAGGCAGTCCTAACATGCACATAGGTGAGTGGTATCAGTCTCGTTAGGATTCTGTAAGGGTGCCCGCAAATGCCACCTGTTGTTCAATAGCCTTTTCCCAACCGTGACTTGGGTTGCTGATGAATAGTTAGCAGTTCCAGGGCAATCCAAAACATAGTTATAACACCTACTGGATATAAGTAAGCACACCCCTCCCTTGGTGTGTTAGAAAAATCAGAGCCAACACTACTCAGAATGGTAGTCTCACCGAATCAAGAGCACGCTTAGAGAGAAAAAGCAACTGTATGACATAAAAAGCTCACAGATAGGGACTGTTACTTTGTTGGAAAAGATGATGATGGAGATAGAATTAGGCAAGGATCTTTTGTTTTCACCATGGAGTTGTCTTCTGGTTATAAAAAAAAGAGGTACCTTATGTAGGAGGTACGCCACCAGTAGTAGCAGTGGCAGAAGTCCCGGCACAGCAGTGATGGGTCTGGTAGTCTGCAAGACTGATCCCTCTTTCTCCTGAAGGCTAAAGCAGGCTGAGGGACCCCTTTGTCCACAGCGATACCGGTAAGATCTGTGTGTCTCCAGCTGTTGGTTCCTCTATCACCGACCGGGTCTTGGACCTTAATGGAACTGCAGCTGTATGTCTATGTGGTATGCCTGGCAGGCAGATAACAATTCAGGAGCCTCTGTTCTCTACCCGAGAGTCAGGGTGTTAGGCATCAACACCACTAAGCCCGATCAAGATGGTGGAAGACTCGCGTGGGCGAGAAAGAGTAAAAAGGAGGGAAGGTGCAGCAAAACAAATGCTCCTGTTAACCGAACAGATGACCGTACCTGCATTTGCAGTTCACGGAGTAGCATATCTCTCCCTGCAAGCCGGCAATGGGTAAGCTTCTGAGCAGCTGCAGCTGCTGTCCAGGAGTTCTGATGGCAGCCGGCTCAAGATGGTGCTGTGTGGTCACAGGCGGGAAGGAGTACCCAGTCCTGCTGTCTGGATGGTCAGAACCACCCCCCCCCCTCCCCCCACCCCCCCCCCCCCCCCCCCCCCCCCCCCCCCCCCCCCCCCCCCCCTCCCCTCCCCACCCCCCCCCCGCCCCCCCCCCCCCCCCGCCTGCCACAAGTAAACGCCCTCCAGAAAAAAAAACCCCCCCCCCCCCGCCCCTCGCCCCGCTCCCCCCCCGGTGGGTTCTCCAGACCTCTCTATGGCTGCTCTTCCTCAAGGGTTGATAGTAACGCACTGTCTGTGCAGACCTCCTTTTCTTACCTGTCCACAGGGTAAAGGTGTCTCACAGCCGTATGGCCCTATAGCTTCCCAGATCGAAGGATATCTCACAGCTGTTTCTGCTGCTTGGAGTCTCCGGGGAAGAAAATGTTCGCTCCTGACATCCACTACCTCCTCACCATCCTGCAGGTGTTAGTGGCAGGTAAATAGAGCATGGATGGAGAAAATTTTGCTCAGATTCTCCAGTAATGATGTGGGAGCTCAACTAAAATGTGGCTGTTCGCATCAACACTCGCCACCGGATGTCACAGGCCCTTATTCTTAATGTATTCATAGACTGTTATGAGTAACTATGTCCCAAAGGATTGGAGATAGCAAGTATGTGGTGGCAATATTCAAATAGGGCGGTCAATAAGTTGAACTATTGGCTGTATACTTCTTAGGCCAAGTAAGTTTAAACTATACGCCGTTGTAGGTAAAATATTGAAGGTTTCTAAGAGATGCCATACTAGATTATCTCATGAAAATAAATGTTATACATGCCGTGTTCCAGAATGGGTTTATGAAGGATTGGGGCTGTCAAACTATCCTATTCAGCTTCTTTGAGGAAGTTTTTTCCTGGACAGGATTCGTGGTGAGCATTGGATGTCATATATCTCGATTTGCTAAAGCATCTGATACTGTAGCCGCACGTAAAAGATTGGTATAGTAAAATGAGAATGCGTGGGGGGGGGGCGGCATATCACTGGGGGAAATGTTTGCACGTGTGGTATGTAACTGGACTTTAGTGATAGAAAACAAAGGGTGGTGATTAATGATACATACTTGGACTGGATCCCTGTTACAAGTATAGTACCACAGGGGTCAGTATTGGGCCTTGTTCTCTTTAATTTATTCATTGATTACCGTACAGAAGAATTGCACAGTAGAATATCAATCTTTTCAGATGTGATATCTTAGCTCTGTAAAGTATTAAAAAAATAGGGGAAAATGTTTTATTACAAAGAGATTCTTGGGAAGATTGGAGGCTTGGCAGAGAGAATGGGCAGAATGATGATTAACATGGATAAATGGAAGGTTATGCACATGGGAAGGAAAAATTAATTCCATGATGACTTGTTAAACAGAAAAACCCTGGGTAAAAATGACATGGAGAAGGATTTAGAAATCTTAGAGGACAGTAAACTTAATTGTAGCAGCCAGTGTCAGGCAGCAGCTGCCAAGGCAAATATGATCATGAAGTGTATTAAAAGGGGCATAGATAAACATGATGATAACATAATTATCCAATCTTACAAATCACTGTTCTTTAATCCATCTTATATGTTTTTATACCAAGACTATTAGCGTTCAGTTTTGGGCACCAGTGCACATGAAAGAGATTATAGAACTTGGACAGGTTCAAAGGTGAGCAACGGAAGTAATAAAAAAAAACCCCCGCCCCCCCCTGGGTGGCTGCAATAACCGAAAAAATGTAGCAAGATTTTGGTCTTATTAGTTAGAGTAATAAAAGGGCTTGGGGTAGGGACATATAAATATAATACCATTCCAAAGGTCAATATAGAGATCTTTCCCATAGATCTATTTGTTGACCCAGGATGTACTAGAACAAGCGGCATCCTCTTACTTCTTGCCAAGAAAGAATTTTTTCTTTTAAACAATAACTTATAGAAGGTTTGTAAGTTAACAATTATTCTCAATACAGAGTGCAGTACATTAAACTAATAAACAAATGTGTCGCAAAATCGGACACCAAAGACAGATGTAAATAAAACAGAACCATTGGGATTTTAAAAACACTGATCAATTAGAAACAAACGCCATCTTATAATCTCGTTGAGAGGTATAACAGAGAAATTTAATATAGGACGCATTAGAGAGATAATACTATTGGGAAGGTATACCACAGAATTCCAGAGGATTTATTCTATTAGACAGATGAATGGGGAATCGCAATCTGTCTAATTTCACAAGCGCAAGTTCGAAGTTATATTCTCTAATTATCTTGGATGTAGAGGGGGCTACAGTCTCTTTCACCAGTTAAATGCTCAATAGTTCTGTTCTAGCTGCTATGTGGTGTGGAATATGTAATTGTGCGGAAAGAAGATGTAGCTAGTCTAAAACCGCAGTTCAGGGGTTAATGCGAATGAGGAGTTCCGTGACTTCTAAACGAGCAGGAGGAAAAATCCGACTTCTAGAATTTTTGAATAAACTGTGCAGCCCCACCAAACGTGAAAAACGCTGTACCTTGTGGACGCAAACTTTCCAGCTGTAGTTCGAGGAGCTCGAAGACATTTTGGGCAGTCTCGAGGGGGGAAGGTACCATCGCTGTAAGGTATTTTAAACATGGTCTCTTTATGTTTCGCATTTAAGACAGGGAGGATGGAAATATATTGTGCCTTTGATCATTGTTCCTTAGAAAAGTGTAAGCGAAATTAGTTATTTTCCCATTTTATATTGTGTGAGATTTTGAGTCCAGGTCTGTGGCCAGTAATGCTTGATATATCAAGAAAGGCCTTTTCGCAAAGGCCTTTTTTCTTTGCATAGAAATTATGAAAATGGAATAGCTGGGTCGGGGGTTCGGCAGTCAATAGAATGCGAGGATATGGTCAAATCCTACAGATATTGAAAGAAGGCTTGAGCGGGGGAGAGAAAAAGGTGGTGGAAATTGTTGTAACGGTAATAGATGAGTTCCTTGAGTAAAGTTGATTCTACTGTTTGAATACGCTTGCTCCTGACCACAAAGCAAAGTGGAAGAGAGTCAGACCAAGCAATGCAAAAGATCTAAAATTGAATACCTTTACTAGATAAATTATCCAGAGTTAGGCTTGACATACATGTAGAAATAACTCAAACATATCTGCTATGGATTTAAGTGAGGAAAGTTGTAGGAAACACCTCAAAGACTGCGAAGCTTTAAGGTGATGTAGTAATGGTGTTGTAGTGGAATGATAAGATTCAATGTGAGTCAAAAGAGAGTAAGGGCAGGGTTCTAAGAAAAAAATTTTGCTCGAGCAGATATAGCTGCATGATGTGGAAAAAGAAAATTGGGCAGCTAGACCACCTTCTTTTGCGCTTGAAATAAAAGGTCTCGCCTTTACTCTAATTTTCTTTCCACTCCAAGATAGAAAGTTAGAAAGAGCTACCTGAAATCTATAGGGTTGATCGCTTCGGTGTATAATATAGAAGAATTGATCTACATATATTCTATATTAGAAAATTTTTATTTATTCAATTTATATGATAAATGTGTTTCGGAAGCAGTAGATATTTTGGATGGCATAATTTTAGTCGATCCAGGAAAGATTAGAAGGGTGGTAACCTTTTTGATCTCCGCTTCATAAATCTGTCAGCGAGAGATTATAATTAAGGTCTAGTGTAAAAGAGAAGGGGATGGAGTGTACTTTAAATGGACCCAGGTAATCAAATGCAGTTTAAAATAAAGGACTCTTCAAAGTAGAAAATTTGAGAGAAGGTGATTACTTTATAGGTATGATTGGAGAGGAACTTGGGAGGTATTAGTTGTAATAAGAAACTTTAGAAAAGATGCAAGTTGTTTCTAGATGGTAGGAGATGGATGTGCCTGATTTCGAAAACAATTAACTGTATAGAGAGACTTATTTTTGTGATTGGCTTGATGACTAACGAACCCGCAGAGATCTGAGGATGTTTTCTGTATATGTTCGGGCTAGAGGTTCAATGAACATAATGTATATTAAGGGAGAGAGCGGACAAGCCTGTCTGTACATTAGATTAGGTGCAAACGAGAAGAGATGAAGCCAGAGCTTAGAAGAACTGATTGCTGATGGTTTAGTGTACAAAGAATAAATTGCCATCCAAAAAAATAAAGACTGTAATCCAACTTTATTCAGATAGTTTTAATATCTGCCAGTTAACTCTATCAAATGCCTTCTCAGCATCCAATGATAGAAAGGATGTGACAATTCATTTTGACAAGTTAGCGATTTGGACACTAAATCAAGCAAGCGACGTGTCGCATCTCTGGCCTGTTATCCCGCGAACAAAACCCGCGTTTGATCTCTGTGAATTAGAGTTGGTAGGACATATTAAGTCGCGGAATGCTAGTTATTTTAGCCATAAATTCTTAATGTCTGTGTTTAGTAGCGCAGATTAGGTCTAAAATTAAGCTGTATGATCCATTGGTTTGCCCGGTATTGTGACATTGTGGGTAATAAACAGAGCCTGTTGTGTTCCTTTTGGCGGGTTACTGGACATAGCAATCTCATTACATAAGATTGGTTAGATGGGGAAACGAAATCTGAAAATAGTTGGTAATACTCGTCTGTAAATTTCCGTCAGGCCCGGCGACTTTGTTTAGTTGCTAGACTGTGTAACGGCAAGCTCTAACTATCCAATGAGTTTACATGGGGAAAAGATTTAAACATTTACTTCGTGAGAATGATGATAAATGTTGCAAGGATATCTTGAGGGAAATGAAAGTTATTAATGTCTATGCTCGATGGGGCGGGGATGTTTTCTGATGTTGAAGGTTATTATAGCCAGCATCACATAGAGGGCAAACTGTTCTGCAATGTCAAGGGGTTAATGATTTTAAGTACCAGAAGGAGATATTAAATGTGATATTCCGTAGAATTGGTGTTAAAATACTTTACATTCGTTTGGTAGAAGTTTAGAGGGTGTTATCGCGCCTTGTGTGTAAAATGTCCATTTTCATCTTAGCTAGATTGAATAGTACTTTCTGCAGGTACAGAAATATCGCAGGTCATTTCTTAAGGAGGCTAGTCAGTTGTAACGGACGTGGGTAGTGGATCCGCCGGAGCGATGATAGTTAAGCGCACGCCGGGAACGTGATTTGCTTATAGTTAGCCCCCGGTTATCACAGAGCCCGCGCAAAGCCGGTTTGGACTTGCTGCGGCGTGAGGTCTACCAGGTCGTGCCCCTGACGTGCTATGCTTGCCTGGTGGCAGCCTAGAAAAAAATCAAAAGTTATCAGACAGAAAGACCTATTAAGGCAGTAAAAAAAATAAGTGCAGCGAGGTACAGAATCGTAGTCGGGAGTTCGTAGTGTGGCAGGCAGAAGGTCAGGGCAGGCAGCACAATTGTTATGTGGTCGTGGACAGGCAGGATAGGTCGCAAGGGCAGGCGGCAGAGGTTCAGGGCGTCGGGTAAACGTCAGCAAGAGTCTGGTACGACGGTAGGCAAGAGGAATACACTTTGCACGCAGGAATCTGCTTTAGCGTAAGGCACGAGAGAAATCATAGAATCCAGCAGGGAGTGACGTGGGTGCATAAACTTATATAGGGACCAGCGCTACGGCAATTACCATGTACCGGGCGCACTGTCTCCGTTAAATGTTTGTGATACGACGCTCGCGTTAGGGGGCGCGCATGCGCATTCCGGCCGGCAGGGACGAGGGGACCGGAAGGGAGCTGTGGCCAGGTGAGTGGATGGGACGGGTGGCGCACCTCGTGCTGGTCAGTTACGGCCGTCGGTGGCCCCCCGTCCCCGTCCGGGGAGACCCGCGGCAGGGAATGCGGGCGCTAAACACGTTACAAGTACTCCCCCCTTAGGCCTCCCTCACCCTTTTTAGGCTGAGAAAATCTGAGGATGGAGGTCCCGATTCTGGATATTGGATTCATGGCTCCCGGATCTCCCTCAGGTCGAAGCACTTCCAATCCACGAGGAAGAAACGTCTCCCTCTGACCGTTGTTTCATATCTATTATGTCCCTTTACCTCGAGAGTGTCCTAGAGGATTCGGCTACTGGGGAAGGCGGTTCACTTTCTTACGAGTGATACCGGTTCAGACACCAGAGGCTTAAGGTGGGACATTTGAATGCGTTGTAGGATACGGAGGAGATGGAGGCAAACAGAGCTTGTATGTAACAGGGTTGTCATACTGCCGAAGAACCTGATGGGTACGAGGGAAGCCAGGGCCATTTGTTAAGACTAGGGATCTTCGGGCGCACCATATCGTGAAGAGAGGCCAAACTTGGTCCCCAGGGAGAAACGTCGGGGCAGTCTTCTCCTTTGTCCGCCTGAGACTTCATACGAGACGGAGGCCCGAAGTAGAGAATGTCGCGTCTTCGCCTGCCAGATGGCTTGAATATCCGAAAATTGGTCGTTGACAGCGGGGGGGCCACATCCGAGTTAGGAGGCAGGGGGAAAAGTAGGAGGGTGCAGGGGGGCGGCGGACACAGAATACGATGAACGGGAGTGACGCCAGCAGTCATCCGAGTCTTGTATGGTTATATGCAAATTCCGGCCCATGGGAGCTGACTCGGTACAGTTGTCCTGACGTTCGGACACAAAGTGACGCAGGTTTATACGTTTAATAGTTTGTAAGGCTAAAAAAGAATAGTCGTCCATCTAGTTCAGCTGTTGTGGCTAAGGTGTTGATCAGAGGAAGGCAAACAACCCCCAATGAAAGGTAGAAGCCAATTGTCACATTTTAGGGACAAAATCCTTCCTGACTCCAATCTGGCAATCAGAAAAATCCCACTGGATCAATGACCCCTCTCCTGAATCCTAGTCCCTATAACTTGTTATATTATACGCTCCAGACATGCATCCAAACCTTTTTGAACTCGGTTATTGAGATTCACCATGACAGAAGTCCCTATGCAGAGAATTTCATAGTATCATTGCTCTTGACAGTAAAAGAATCCCTTTCTATGTTTATGTAGAAATCTTTCGTTCCTCAAGACGTAAAGGTATGCCCCCTTTTTAGATACAGCCCTGTTGTATAAATAATTTGGGAGAGATTCTCTATATTGACCTTTGATGTATTTTAACATAGTTATTAGTCCCCGAAGCCTTCTTGTTCTCCTATAACTAATAACCCTAATTCATGCCCCCCCCCCAAAATTTTTCCTTTTTATTTTCTGTGGGGTTTTTGGTACTGTGAGTCCACCCAGTCCTTTTATTATTTTTTGTTGCCCGGCTTAGTACCTGTTCCAAGCTCTACAAATGTGTGTCCTGTGCATGGTGACACAAAAACTGTACAACCAGATATTCCATGTGTGGTCTAACCCAGTGACTGTGTATAATGGGGAGGATTAATGTTCTCATCATGTGCATCTATGCCCTTTTAATGTAACCTCTACATGATCCTTTTGCTTTGGCTGCTGCTGCCTGACACTGGCTGCTACATTAAGTTTACTGTCTCTATCCTGATTCCCAAGTCCTTCCTCCATGTCACTTTTACCCCAGTGTTTTTCCATTTTAAATGTAATCATGTAATGGAATTTCTCGCTTCCCATGTGCATAACCTTGCATTTATCAGTGTTAAACTCATCTGCCTTTTCTGCCCAAGGCCTCCAACTATCAGATCCCTTTGTAATATAACGCCTATAATCCTCTTTTGTGTTGATTACTTTACAGAAGCCTTAGTATTGTCTGCAAGAAGATCGATTATTTTCTACTGTGTGTAATCCCTGGTAGATCATTCTATGACAATGTTAAAGAGGGCATAGGGCCCAATAGCATGACCTTGTGGCTACCCCACTAGTAAAAGCGATCCATTCATGAGTATGTACCGTTAATTAATACCATTTGTTTCTATCAGTTGAACCAGTTTACTTACACTCACTTGCACAAATTTTCCAGGTACAAGCATTATCATTTTATTTACCAACCTTTTATGTCGGCACCGTATCATAAATGTTTGAGAAAAATCTAGATATATGACATCCAGTGCCTCACCCCGTATCCTTTAGCAATGACTTCCCTCATAGAAGCTGTTGAGATAGTCTGAAGTGTCCGCGATCCTTCATAATACCATGCCTTTAACGGATGTAATACATTTATTTTCAGTGTGATAATCTCAGTGATAGCATCTCTGAGAAAACCTTCAAACATTGTTTACCGACAACAGAGCGGTTAAGCATACTGGTCCTTATAGTTTCCTGGAGCACTTTTTGACTCCTTTTGAATATTGGCACCTACATTTGATATGCGTCAATCCCATTTGGGACATACCCCGTTATTAGACAGTCCATGAATATTAAGAATAGGGGCCTATCGTATGACATCACTTTACTTCTCTCTAGGAAACACGTGGGTGTAGCCAGTTGGACCTGGGATTTGTCTATTTTAATACTCCTAAGAGCGGAGCTGCACTCTTCCTGGGGTTAGACATAAGAAACTTTTAGTTGGAGTTTACTACATCTCTCTGTTCAATCAGGAATAGGGCATCCTCCTCGGTAAATACAGTGGAGGAATCAAAAGCGTTTAATTACGTTTGCTTTTTTCCTCATCTCGCCCTCTCTGTCTTCTCCCTCAGATAGAATTGTTTCAAGAGAGGCCAACATTTTCTGTTGTTTAATCTTTTGACTATTTATATAGTTAAAAAATATTTTGGGGTTAGTTTTACTTTCATAGCAATATGTCTTTCCGTCTCCTCAGCTTGCTTCCTTTTATCTTTATTAAACACTTTATTTTTTTCCCTATTGCTTGTCTTAGATGCGCTCTTCACTGCCCTCTGTTTTAGTGGTGGAAAACGCTTTCAGTTTTGTTTTTTATTGCTCTTTTAAATCCCGAGTTGATCACTACATTGGCGTTTTTCCTGTTATCTAATTTTTTTATTACCATAAGTATGTACTCTCTCCAGTGTGGTAGCCTTAGGATGTTTTTAATAATATCCCATTTATTATTAGTTCTGCATATTTAAACACATTGTCCAGTCAATACGGTTTAGGGCCTCCCTAAGCAGAATAAGAATTAGCCTTCCTCAAATTTCGTGTTTGTGTGGGCTCCTTGACAAAAAAAACTTTATGAAGGATAACGGAAAATTTATTATATTTTATGGTCACTATTCATAGTGTTGCCCTCAACCTGAACCTTTGGTTACTCTGTCAGGTATATTAGTTAATATTAGAGGTATATGAAGGGCCTTTCCTGCTTGTCGGTATCCTGCAACTCCATTTGGGAAAGGTAAGTATCATTAGTTATGAACAAAAACCTGTTTCCTTTAGAGAGCTACAAGCTGCTGATTCCCCCAATTGATGTCTGGTATAGTTAAAGTAAGACCTTAATAATACCTCATTCTGATTAGCCGCCTCATCTATTTGCCTGAAGGTGTATCATCTTCCAGGGTTCTGTTATATTTGGGGGCCTATAGCAGACCCCTATTAGTATAATATTTGTTATTGTTACCCCCATGTAAATTTACCCATAATGATTTCCACTTGTTCTATTACCTGTATATATTTCCCCGCAGTGTGTTGGCTTCAGACAGGATTTTACATAGAGACTGACACCTCCCCCTTTCCGGTCTTTACGATCCTTTCTAAATAGACTGTAACCTGTAAGTTACGCCCAGTCTGTGCTCTTGTCCAGCACATGTCTCAGTTTTCCCCACTATGTAATTTTTTTCTTCTAGCTATTAATACTTCTGTTCATTAATTTGTTGGTCCAGAATCCTGGCAGATGTGGTGTCAGCATGCAATTTTATAGATTCTTTTCATGTTTTTATTCCCTTTCTCCGCCTTGATCTGTTTTATCTATAGCTACACCCCACATCCCTCCACTTCCACCCATGTTTATTCCTAATTCCCAGCTCTCTATCTTCACTAACTTGCTGTTATATGTGTAGTTACCCTCCCCCCCAGTCCCGAGTTTAATATTCCTCAAACTCATGGCCATTTTTGTACCCCATACAGCACTGCACCTCCCCATTTAGTGTACAGCCCCATCCTAGCATTGGTCTGTAGCCAGAAGACAGAGTCAGCCCAGTTCTCCAAAAAACCCAAATCCCTCTTTCCTACACCAATTTGTTGAGCCATTTTATTCACTTCTCTAGAAGATCTCCCGCTGCTCCTCTGGTGATGGCTGTGGGAACAGGTAATATTTACTGAAAATATTTGACCTTGGAAGGTCCTTGCCCTGAGCTTCTGGCCTAAGTCCCTGGAAAAATCGTTTTTTACAGGACACCAACAATACTCCTTAACTTTGTCGATTGGTGCCAATGTGGACCATGACTTCTTGATTCTCACCAGCCCCACCAAACCTCTATCTGTATACACGATACCCGGCGACTATGTGGAACCCGGGCCCGAAGGTGTAAAACAAAGATAAACTGTTCGGACGATACCCAGTCTTTGTGCAGATTGCTGTCTGTGCCTACTAATAATTGAGTTCACAACTACTAGCACTGTCTAGCCTGACTGCAGACTCCTATTCTCCCGCATTCTTTACTGGGAGCAGACAGGGGTAAAGGGTCTTGCGTGTACAGCAATGCTATTTCTGAACCGACATCCCCCTCTCAATCCGCCAATATTGCCAAATTTTGTTGGGGTTGTACAAGATCAGACTAGTCCTCCCTGGACACTCATTCTCCCATCTACCTTCTTTGTCTTACTGGTTACCCATCTAGCTGCCTCATGTTCCTGCACTCCATGCTACACCCTCCCAGTATCTACACTGCGAGTGATTGCTTCAGTGGGCAGCCGGCTCGCTTTCGCAAGTTGGCAATGGATCTAAGTGTCGCCATTGCTCATTTAGATTCAGGATCCTGCTTCTAAATGTGCGTGTGCACACATCTTGCTCACGAATCGTGATGTACTCCTCGAACTGTTGCTCAAGGGTTGGGTCATACAATTGCAGCAGGTTGTGCATCTGGACTAGCGCATTGTCAAACATGGAACTCATGCGGGATGTTGTACCAAAAGATATATTGAATAAATTATTAATAAGTAATACAATTACTGTCCCCTCGAAACTCTCCAATCTTAAAGTGATTTCAATCTCAAGTCTCCCACTTAAAGAAAAACACACTTAAAGAAAACACTCGCAAGACTGTTCACTCAGCTCAAAATGCTCATGCTGTAAACCTTTCCCACACTTGCTGTTTGGCCTGTGCTGCAAACTCTCCTTCAAAATTCAAAAGGCCATTATGTAAGGTATTCTCCTCAGAATATCTGAGTTCACCCTTCTCACCTACCATTGAGACTGAGGGGTGATAGTACGATGAAAAGTCCAACTTGACTTGCGCAGATGGGAGAACAAAGCACGGCAAAAAAACGGAAACATAATTGACACCGCGTCGGAGATACAATGTGTGAGGGCAGTCCATGAAGCCGGAAGATTATGCACGGAAGAAAAGACTAGCCAATTGTGGGGCAGACGGCAGGTCAGGGAGAGGCACAGAAGTGGGACATTCTTTGAGAACCGGTCTGTCAAACCCAGATGGAACGAATTCCAGAGGAGACTGGTAGATCTGGGAGAAGTCCATTAGCTAGATGTGGTCATGGATCGTTATCAGGCACAGGGCAGAGGAGTGCGATAGAGGCCAGCGGGCCTGTTGGCGTGGGACCTTGTTCCGAGGAGACATGATGTGACACAGGCGAAGGGTGTAGTCCTTGACATCCTCTGTTGCTAGAGCTCGGCCACCAGTAGTGCGTGAGAGATTCGCAATGATTAAGACTTCCGTGAGCTCCGGGTGTACCAGCCACCAAGGAGCTATGCCCCCACTCCACGAATTTACTTCCTCCTGGTGCAGCAGGCACGTACTTTGTTCTTGCCATAGGGATGTTTTGGAGACCTGGCCCCGCAGGAGCCCGTGAACAACCGTTCAGGGGGAAATCGTGTGTTGTGACAGGGTCTTCAACGACCACTGTCCGAGGCACGAGAGAGGGCATCCGCCTTGACGTCTTTCTCAGCAGGCCGGAAAATGTATATGACATTCAACCGTGAGAAAAAAAAGGAGACCACCAGGGCTTGGCGAGGGTGTTGCTGACGTTGGCCGTCTGGAAGATACAACAGAAAATTTTTGGTGGTCGCGTAAGATGTTGATTGGATGACGAGCCCCTCCAGCACATGTCGACCACATCTCCTCTAGGGCAACTTTGATGGCATGATGTTCCCGGTCCCAATTTGAGCCCTATGTAAGTTTCGCTGTCAGCCGGGTAAAAGGTGTCTTTGAGAAGGTAACCCACATGTGAGATACCTTGCCTTTGGAGATTCTCTGGTGAGCGGACCGCCGCTGAGCCCACACGGAAGAGGCATCCACCTTCAAGGAGAACGGCCTCTCGGAATCAGGCCGGACCAAACAGAGCTGTGGAGAAGGCCGTCTTTAGATTCCTCAAACGCCTTTTTACTCGGCATCCGGAGGCCAGCCTCTTGGGTTCGCATTCTTCCTAGTAAGGTGCCACGATAGGAGCCACTCAAGTGTGGAGAAGTGGCGGGATAAATTGTCGGGTTATAGTTCGCGCGAAGCCAGGAAGCGCTGTATTGCCCGAAGACCGACAGGACCGGGGCCATTGTAGTACCGCTGGGAGCCGGTTTGCTGGGTCATCTTTAAGGCCTTAAGCCGAGGACCTATGTGCCGAGGAAAGGTAGGCTGTCCGATGGAATATACATTTCTCCAGCTTGGCGTATAGTCGGTTGCTGGCAGTGTTGCAGAAACCTGGGCTTACGACGAACCAGCATCAGATGTCACCATCCACTGGCATTCATCGCAAAAACGTGGAGAGGAGGAATCTGCACCTAGGATCAGCCTCTCCTACGGCAACTAGGTGTGAGCGTTTACCGAACACGCTGGGGCGGTAGTAGCGGACGATGTTTCTGGGAAATGGGGGGTTGGGGGGGGGTCCGGGCTGGTGCACGTATGAGACATAGCTTCCGGTTCGGCGACGGTTCTCTAGCTCCATGCTGCACGATAAACGGGGCCCGGTCCAGCTTGCCATGGGTTCAACCTCAGAGCTTGACGGGACAGCAATGGAGGATGCTGGAAACGGGGTCATTGCACGAGTCTTCTTTCCTGAAACAGCGTCTTCCTGCTCCTCTCTGCGAACCTTACTCATACGGGTTGCTAGATGAATGTAGTTCACTCAGGAGGACGGGAGAGTTCTGCTGCACCAAAGCATCCTTTACTCGGCTGCGACAGATCCCTTTTTGAAAGTGGCACAGAGGGCGGCATACACATTCACATGAGCTCCGAAGCCTCAGAGTACGCGGAACGTACCGCAATAGTCCACTCCCAACGAAAGTCGCCTTGACGAAGGCTCAACGAGGGCGGCACTCTCCGCTCAGTTGGAAAGCACGTGCCGGCTCTCGAAGCGGCGCGGAATTGCTGGAGGAAGGACTGTAGAATCCGGCAGTCACAGGTCTGTCCCATCCCAGAGGTGGAGTTGCCCAAGCCAGGTGCCTTCCAGATAGTGTAGACTCACCACGAAGGCACCTTCAGACCTTCAAGAAGGATCAATGATCGCCATAGTTCTATGTGCATAGAGCATTTGGGTAATGAACCCAGGCAGAGCTTGGTCCCGGCAAAAGCTGATGAGGTAAGGAGGAGCCGAAGCTTGGGTCCCAACCAGGGTAGCCACAATGGAACGGCTGGCGTTGAACGTGTAGTGTCAAAGAACGAGTTGGCGAAGGTGGAGACTGTTGCTCGGTGTATGCGTGAGGAGCTGATGCCTCATGGCAGGAAGAGCTGAACCCCAGAACTGCTGCGCTGTGTGCGCATCTTGCTGCGACTGATGGGCAACTCTCATCTTCGTAAGATCCGTGATGCTTGGCAGGCGGCACCTTGGCGGGTTCCATGGCTGGATCTAACTGTAACGGCTGGGTAGTGGATCCGCCTGGACCACTGCAAGCGATGATAGTTAAGGTCCACGCCAGGGCACGCAGAATATAAGTTAGCCCCGCGGTTTCACTAGAGCCGCCGCATAAGCAGGTTTGGAACTTGCTGCGGTGTGAGGGCTACAGGTCGTCCCCCAATGTGTTCGTGACTGCTCTTGCAGGTGGCAGCACGAGGGTGACAGTCGAGGTACAGAATCGAGTCAGGGAGTCATATGTCGTGGGCAGGAAGAAGGTCAGGGCAGGCGGCGCCAGAATGGTTCTGTGGTCATGGACATGGCAGGAAGTTCAGGGCAGGGCGGCAGTGAGGGTTCGGAGTCGGCGTAATAGTATGCTCAAGAGGTTCTGGTACATGGTAGGGAGCGAGAGCTACATCTTAGGGAAACGCTTTAGGCTAAGGCACGAGGCAACACATAGATCAAGCAGGGAAGTGACGTGGGTGCTCAAAACTTAGATAGGGACAGCGCCCGGCAATTACCAATTTACGGCGCACTGTCCATTTTAAATGTTACGTGAACGGAGCGCGCGTAGGGGCGCGATTTTGCGCATTAGGCGGCAGGGAGGACGAGGAGACCGGATCGGGGAGCGAGCAAGGTGGAGTGGTTGGGGACGGGTGGCGCCAACGGCTGGCTAGTACGGGCCAGCGGGGCCCCCGTCCCGCAGGGGACCCGCGCAGGGAACGCGGGTTGCGGACCGCGGTCCGTAACATCGGACCGCGGCGCAAAACCCATTACTCAGTACGTTTAGATGGGAGATAAGGATTAGCTTTAAAATCAGTTTCTAGTGTTTGAAATATTTGTTATAGGTTATTAATGGAGACTGATATCTTTTTCCTAGAATGACTGGCAGTGGATGAATCTATACCACGATAAATGCCTGGTGGGCACACCATAGTATTGCGGAGGGAGGGAGCAATAGAGGTGCTTAAAGTGAAATAGTCTCTTTAATCTGCCTGTCATGATTGTGCCTGAGATCAAACTCCGGCTTTTGGTCTGGTCGTCGGCCAAGGACATTGCGGCGTAAAGCCATGGTTTACTGACATAACATCCTTACTATTGCATTTTCTTAGTGTGAAACTTGGTCTTCCTCCCGCTGAATGCTTGATTGATATCCTGGCCAACGCCCGTGGTCCGGATATATTCCTCTATGCACTCCAATGGTAAGCTTGCTCTCTTGATTGTTTCTGTGTTTATGACAGAGCCCTTATGCCTCCTAACGGTCATCGTTACGTCACCTATTACCTTCAATCCTTGTTGGCTTTCTGGTAGGTACTTTAAGGGCTGTTATTCCCTTGCCTGCTATAGGTGTCATTGCTCCCTGTAGCTATGCCCGGTTTTTGCACTTTGCTTCTTTATTGATAACCTGACTTTGGCTTGCTTCGGACTATCCTTACTGACCACCTGTATGTCTGTACTGTGGTCTCCACGGCTGTTTAATGACTTTGGCTTGAACCCCGTTTCTCCTTTGCCTCAGACTGGTACCGCGCTGCCTCCGCCCAGTTATGACTTCGGACCAGGTCAGGGACTAGGCTTTTGTGTTCTTTGTTTGTTTGTCTCTGTCTGTGCAACTCTGCTGCAGTGTAGCATTGAGTCTTTCTGGTTGGGGCCGGCCTGTCAAGGAGTCGGGTTCCCAATGGCAGGGATCAGGAGGATGGGACCAGTGTCAGGCGATCACTTGTCGCTGTTGTCTTGGTGTGGTGTTCCTGACCGGTACGCCCGCTAACATCATGCTTTTTAGGAAAGTTGACGTTGCTCCATCCCCCCCCCAGGATTGTTAAGAAGGAAATTGTTGAGCCTCCATATGGATTGTTGAGGGTGTGTCTTGCCAGTGTTTCAAGGGTCAATCTACTGTGTTTCAGACCCATGTAGTTACCCCAATATGGAGGAGATTACTTGGGGAAGAATAGATTTTGTCTAGTCAGAATAAATCTATACGAGTATGAACTTGTTTAGGGGCGAGAAAAAGTTATACAGGCAGTCCCCGGGTTACAAACGTGGAGTAGGGATCTGTAGTGTTACGGTTCTTAAGTGGAACTTTTGTATTATAGATAGTCTCGGGGACAGTATATTTAGTAAATTTATTCAATTTTTTAGTTTGGATAGTACAGGAACAGTTTTACATTTGTTTTGCTGTTCTGTGCCCTGTTTTTTAGAAGATGTTTCCACAACCCTAACGTTTGTAATCTCTATGTGCAGCTTGGTATGCTGGCACTTGGTTATATGGGCAGTGACTCACAGTGTTGAATGTCAGCTACGCCATAGTCTACGTTTGTAACTGTAGGGGACGTATGTAATTCCGGAACGATGTAAGTCGGGACTGCCTGTAATCTTTTTCTGTGGTGTGTATATTGTGCCGCTAAATATCATGTTATCTTTTCCTCTAAAATGGAGGGTTGTGAAGGTCATCTTTGTGGGTTTTAATCTCACTCAAGATCTTTAGTAGGCATTATAACCACTCTATGTTGAAGTATCCCATAAAAATACATTAGTTACCCCCTTCAGTGCATTCTTTGCTATGAAAGAATGACTTTACGAATATAGGAAATTTGTTTCTCATTGGGTGCGTTATTGTAACATGAGTATATGGTTTTGGAGTTAATACTAATCGCAAACCAGAAGATGAAACGGCCACTACTTCAGGATCCATAATATTGTGATGTAGTGGTAACATGAAATTGGTTTTAATTAAGATTGCAATCCCTGCTCTTTCTTTGAAGCATGTGATTGAATATTAACTGGAAAATTCAGGTGATTTAATCTGTGGGTGTCAGAGAAAAGACATTTAAATGTGTCTCCGGCTGACAGATAATGTCCGCATTTGATTCGTCACATCCATCGCACACAGCAGAGAACGCTTAAACGGTAACATGTTAAACCCTTAGTGACATGATAGGTTCCAATTTTATAGACATGAGGAACAAAACAGGTAAAGATGTGTTAGAAACCAGCATTATGATATCAAGAAAACTGTTTGTAAGCAGTGTCAAAATGCACATGCACAAATAGCGTTTAGAGAGTACTTAAATCCTCAACAGAAATACATAAATATAACAAAGAACTTGGAAGCAAATTTAATAGACATTGCAAGAAACAATTAATTATTCCCTCAAGAGAACAAAGGGGAGAAAATCTGCCCTTGGAAACCTGTAGAAAAAAAACAAGTTTAGTGATGCAAGAGACGAGGTAGTATAGCATCACAATCGCCAGTCCTTTAGTTTATAACCCTAAGACAGCGGTTGGTCTGAAACCTATGGCATCGCGTTGCCGTAGTAGCACGCAGGGCCATCTTGCTGGCACGCGTACCAGGCTGGCACTCGTCTGGGTTCCTGACTGTGACCCGGATGCGCAGCCGGGAGGGCTTGGCGTCCGCATGTCACACAGTGTCGGGACCTGGGGCCTCCGGCAGCCCAGGACCTCAACACAGCAAACAGAGTCTGGACCCGCCGTGGTCCCTCAGTGCTGGAGGGTGCACACGGTGGCCCCGTGCGCCAGCTGGGAGCGACTGAGGTCATCCGCCGCTGCCATGTTTCTCGGTCACATAGCCCTGTCATAGGACAGTGCGCCCTGGGGAGCTGGAGAAGAGAGCGTGCTGTCGTCGGGCATAGATAGAAGAAGGAGCGCGCGTGACTGGGACAGATGGTTATAGTGAGGTATTAGTGGTTCATTTTATTCAGGCGTCCCGGGTTGTACAAACAGGATAGGGACTGTAGGTTTTCGTTTTAAAGTTGAAATTGTATGTAGTCGGAAACAGGTATATTTATATGTAAATTGTAATTGTCAAGCAAAAGAAATTTTTTTTTGTGGTTTTGGATAGTACAGGAAACTGTTTTACATGTTGTTTTGCTGTCTGTGCCCTTTTCTCATAGAAGATTTCACTACACGTTCTGTATTTCATTGTGCGCAGATGTGGCATGCTGGACACTTGGGTTATCATGTGGTGCTCGTGACTCAGTGTTGAATGTCAGCTAGCCCCATAAGTCTCCCGTATTGAAACTAGGTGACGTTAATGGGTAAAAATAGAAAAATAAAAACTCGGAACGATGTAAGTCGGGGACTGCCCGTATTTATTTGTGCTGGCTATCGACAGACATGGTGGGGGGAGCTATCCGTCTGCATACGGCCTGGTGGGGGGAGCTATCCTCTGTATCCGGTCTGGTGGGGTAGCTTTCCTCTTGCTGTATACGGCCTGGTGGGGGGAGCTATCCGTCTGTATTCGGCCTGGTGGGGGGAGCTATCCGTCTGTATACGGCCTGGTGGGGGAGCTATCCGTCTGTATACTGCCTTGGTGGGGGGAGCTATCCGACTGTATAGGGGCTGGTGGGGGGAGCTATCCGCCTGTATACGTCTGGTGGGGGGAGCTATCTGTATAACGCCTGGTGGGGGAGCTATCCGTCTGTATACGGCCTGGTGGGGGGAGCTTTCCGTCTGTATACGGCCTGGTGGGGGGAGCTATCCATCTGTATACGGCCTGGTGGGGGGAGCTATCCGTCTGTATACGGCCTGGTGCTGTATACGGCCTGGTGGGTGAGCTATCCGTCTGTATACGGCCTGGTGGGGGGAGCTATCCATCTGTATACGGCCTGGGGGGAGCTATCCGTCTGTATACGGCCTGGAGGGAGCAATCTGTCTGTATACGGCCTGGGGGGAGCTATCCATCTGTATATGGCCTGGGGGGAGCTATCTGTCTGTATACGGCCTGTGGGTATACCTGTAAGTAAGGAGTTGCTGGAAAAGTGAAGATTCTAAGATATTTATGTCTAAATCTGCAGGGATGAGTGTTGGTCGGGAGAAGTATGCATGAAGGTGTGAACCGGATGGAGAAGAAAAGGGAATACGAACGACTTATCGGAGAAACGTCACCTGTGAGTCACTAAATGTGCCTGAAATGTAATCTCTTATATGTGCGCAAAGTGTAATGGTTTATATTCAGTAATGGTGTGGCGGTGGTGTCCAGTCACTTTGTGGTGGTGATACGTGGCGGTATTATTCCGTCACTATGTGGTGGTGATATGTGGTCGTGGTGTTGTGGTATTAATCAGTCAACTGTCTGCTGAGCACCTGTGTACATTGCTATCTACCACAATATGGTCACTGTATAGTGGAAATATGGCAGAGGGATGGGCTAAGCCGTCACATCCCTCATATTAATTGTTGTGCGGCCCCGCGGCCCGATGTCACCTCCCTGCTTCGTGCCGGCGGTGGCGGCACTTTGCAGTAACTAAGGTATTTTTCGGTCACAGTTTCGGCACTCTGTCTCAAAAAGGTTTGCCATCACTGCCCTAAGACATATATAAAGGATACAGTAGTGGGTCAGACTGCAGATTTCGATCGGAGTTTAGTTGTTTGTTGACCAAAGGGTGTTATCATCGCTGGTCGGTTGGTTTCTTAGGAGCGGACTAGTGTTGGGGGTTGTAAAGTTTCCATTTCTCTGGAAATGCGGTTTCTTCTGGCGAATTGCGAAAAAGGGGTACTTTCGGGAGATGATGATTTTGAAGGGAAAACCCCATCTTAGTTTATTTTATTTCAGGGAGGACTTTGTGTAGGGTTTGGAATTCTTTAGCTCATCTATACCCACGGGACAGGTCAGGGAAAATGATAGGGCCCTTTGAAAACTTTCTGGAATAAATTGCTGCGTAGAGCACAAAGAAATTCCCCTCCTTTATTTTAAAAGAATAAAGATGCGCTATCGTATCTCCCAACATTTGCTGGGGCAGATTCCTCGGGGTTTAGGAATTCTATGATTTCTATCAATGATAAGATTTTTGCTTGGAGCTGGGGGGAAATGTAGACCATGAGATCTTTTAAATATGATTGTTTTTCTGAGGTTTCTGACGTTATTATCGAGATCTGTCTTCTAGATCTAAAACTTTATTGGAGAGAGGGTTAATTTCCCTCCCAAGAGCACTATTGGGTCAATTAAGATTTTGTGTGGGGTGGAAAAATTCTCCCATTTGGGCTTCAATATGCTCTTCTTGTGGTAAAGCTTGAAAGCCTTTTTTAAGCTCAAAACATCATGTGTTTTATATCAGACTGCGTGTAGTACAAAAGGGAAAAAAGTCTTTTGCGTTTGGCATCGGGGGCTGCGCATCTAAGAGTCTGTTGGTCAAGGTCCACCGATTGGGCCCCGGGAAAAGGGCAAGCCCGAAAAGGGGGACAGATTTTGCAAGCTTCTTTTAGTGGAAGAGCCCCCTTAAGAAATGTATTGTGAAAAAAATTCAGGGAGTTTAGAAGGCTTCCCTTTTTGGTTTTTCTTGGTAATCCCTTTCCCAGGGTGAATTGTTTCGTCCCCAAAAGTGCGGTAAAAAAGCGACGGGCAAAATGCAGAAGAGTTGGCCAAGCGTGCAGTAGGATTGAAGAGTTGGTGTGACGTTGTAAAAAAGTGGTTTCAATAGTGTAGAGAAACAGTTTTAAATGGGACAAGCAAATGCACAAAGTTATTCAGGAAAAGCAGCAAAACCGAGGAATGGTGGCAAATTGTAGCCAAGGAGTTGTTCAAAATGCCGTAAGATGACGAGAAAGTAGCTACAACAATTCTCAAGCAGTGCAGCAGAGCCCGGTTTTAGGGGGGGGGGGGGGGTTTTAGTATGCAGAAGTTGATCAGGTGACGTAGCAGAGCCAGTTATAGGCTGTAATGCGCAGAGGTTACTCAGGTAATGTAGCAGAGCTGGTTGCGGGCTGTAGTGCGCAGAGGTTGTCAGGTGAGTAGAGAGCCAGTGAGGGCTGTAGTGTGCAGAGGTTACTCAGGTGATTAGAGAGCCGTTGGGGCTGTAGTGTGACAGGGTTTCTCGGTGATGTACGAGTGGTTTTCGGGCTGTAGTGGCAGGGGGTTGCAGGTTGTAACAGAGCCGGGTTTTGGGCTGTAGTGAAGAGGTTTGCTCAGGGATTAGCAGAGCCATTCGGCTGTAGTGCGCAAAGGGTTTTCGGGGATGTACAGAGCTGGTTTTCGGGTGTATGTGCAAAGGGTTGCCAGGTGATGTAGAGAGCCGGTTGTGGGCTGTAGTGCACAAGGTTGCTCGGGATGTAGCAGAGCTGGGTTTGGGGGTGAGTGTGCAAAAAGGTTGCTGGGTGTGTAGCAGTGCCCGGTTTTGGGCTTAGTGCACAGAGGTTCTCAGGGGATGTAGCAGAGCCAGTTTCGGGCTCTAGTGCCAGAGGGTTTTCAGGATGTACAGAGCTGGTTGGGGGCGTAGTGCCCCAAAGGTTGCTGGGGGAAAAGTAGCAAGCGGTTGTGGGTTTTAGTGCACAGAGGTTGCTCAGGTGATGTAGCAGACCAGTTGGGGCTGTGTGCGAGAGGTTTCTCAGGTGGGCAGCAAAACCCGGTTTTGGGGCTTCAGTGTGATGGGTTACTCAGGTAAGAGCAGAGCCGATTTTGGGTGTAGTGCGCAGAAGTTTCTCAGGTGATGGAGCAGAGCAGGTTGTGGTGTAGTGCGCAGAAGTTTCAGATATTAGACGAGTCGGTTGTGGGCTGTAGGCGGAGATTGCTCAGGAGAGTAGCAGAGCCCCCTTTGGGGGGTAGTGCAAGAGGTACTCAGGGAATGTGCAGAGCCGGTTGTGGGAATAGGCGCAGAAGTTGCTCAGATGTGAGCGGCTTTTTGGGGGGCTTAGTGCCAGAGGTTATCAGGTGGTGCAGCAAGCCGGTTGCAGGCTGCAGTGTCGAGGTTACTCAGGAATGTTGCGAGCCGGTTGTGGGTGTTGCGCAGAAATTGCTCAGGTGATGGAGCAGAGCAAGTTGTAGGCTGTAGTGCGCGAAGTTTCTCAATGATGTAGCCAAATCATTGTGGGCTGTATGGCCCGAGATTGCTCAGGGGATTAAAAAGCCAGTTGGGGCGTTGTAGGCACAGAGGTTATCAGGTAATGTAGCAGAGCCGGTTGTGGATATATTGCACAGAAGTTGTCAGAGATGTCAGATGTTTGGGGCTTTTAGTGTGCGAGGTTTTTTCAGGGGTGTAGTAGAGAGGTTTTTAGGTGTGTGCTCAGAGGTTGTTTAAGTGATTGAGCAGAGCCTGTTGTAGGCTGTAACGAACAGATGTTGCTCAGGTGACGTAGTAGAGCCGGTTTTGGGCTATAGTGCGCAGAGGTTGCACAGGTGATGTAGCAGAGCTGGTTGCAGACTGTAGTGCGCGGGGTATATATACAGATGAGCAAAAACCATGGAGAAGGTATGTGCCACTGCAAATTCAATCCCAAAAGCAGGTCCCTGATATCTGTGTTCTCCCGCTGAGGAGGAAGCTTGGTAAAGTGAGCAGGGCCTTGATCAAAATCTGATAATCTCTGGAGGGTTTTGATTGTAGTGGCTCTTTTTTCTCAGTTCTTTTTTTTCCCCGAATCAAGGGGATCAGACTGGTTCTAAAATGAGGGGTATGTGGGCTTATTTCACAGATTTGGACTGGTTCAGAGGCGTAAGGAGATGTATTAGCACGTGCCTCCCGGCCCCTACCCGGGGAAAAATTTTTCTATATTAACATAGAAAGAGATTTTTTACTGTTAGAGCAGTGAGACTGTGGAACTCTCTGCCAGGGGAACTTGTCATGGTGAATTCACTAACAGAGTTCAAAAATGTCTGGATACATTTCTGGAGCGTAATAATATAACAAGTTATAGTGACTAGGATTCTGGAGAAGGGGCATTGTTCCAGGGATCTATTCTGATTGCCAGATTGCAGTTAGGAAGGGATTTTTTCCCTAAAATGAAGACAATTGGTTTCTACCTCATAGGGGTTTTGCCTTCCTCTGGATCAACAGTATAGGGCTGAACTGGATGGACGTCTGTCGTTTTAGGGCCTTACAAACTATGGGGGGCATGTATGAAAACTCTCTATGTCTAAGACTTTCTTTGTTGCCCATAACAACCAATCAGAGCTTCTGTTTCTTTTTCTCAGACCACTATATGAAATGAAAGGGGAGCTCTAATCAGTTGCTATGGGCAACAAAGAAATCCTTAGACCTATACAGTTTTCATGCATATGGCCATATGTAACTTGTTCAGGAAGATTAGACTTCAGCAACACCAGGAAGCCAAGAGATGTTTTGGGAGAGCACATATTTTATTTTGCACAAAAGATAGAGAGCGAGCCAGGAGTGAACTGCTCTGTCCCAGGACTCCAATAGAGAGATTAGGGTAAGGATCCATGGCACACACATATTGCAAAATGGTTAGGTGCTTTATTTATGAGCATGTAATGGTACAAAATTTATATAGTGCTCTTCTTCAAATAGCGGAAGGTGGAAGGCTCTAAAATGCAACTGTACAGGTAAGAGTCCAATTCAAATGGAAACTTGCACAAAAGAACTTGGATATTAGGAAAAAGCCAAAGCGTATGGATCATCCAAGCTTCAGTTCCTGCTGGTGGAGAGTAGTAGAAGGATCGCGAAGTGACTCTGTGTTAAATGACTGTTGGTTACAATCCATACATCTAACAGCAAGAATCCAAATCGGTGGAGGACCCTGCTATGAGCTGTTTTGATTGTGCCTGGTTCCTTGCTCCAATAAGTCCTTAGAATAGATTAAGTAAATTTATGGGTTGGGTGTGCACACCTCATAAGTAGGAATATAGGTGCTCTGTGGATATGGACCGCATCAATTGTATAGTAGAGGATCTATGTCACACAAAATTGAAAGGTTGAAGTAAAACAAGGAGCTTTATTAATTATGTAGGCTCAATGTACAAACAACGAGGGCGAAGGATGAGGGAATGGGAAAAAAATTAAAGGGAGGAGTTGTGCTCTATAGATTCATAATTGTTACTCTTTTTTTTGCATTTTTTTTCCCCTTATTCTTTATCCAATCCTTTCCATCCTTTCTCATGATACCTATCCCCTCCTCCTTTGGGAACACATACTACCACTACCATTATATTTCTTAATCTCTCTTAAATCCTAGGTACTACCTACCATGGTTCATCCACTCTATCCAATAGTAACTCAATCTTGGTATTGATATTATTTCATATTTATTAATGTACAATGCATTCAATAGTTGTATATTTACTTGTTTGGTGGTAGTCATTGATCATGTCTCTTTCTATACTTTACAAGGTTATTATTAATCGAGTCTACTCATTTTCTACCTCTATGATTCATCCATGGGATTCTCAGTATTTATTATTTGGTGTGATGATCAAACACAGTATTACTTCGTTGCTTCTTACTCTATACGCTCTGTTCACTACTTCCTCGTTAACTGTGTTCTATTTATCTACCATTAACTATTCCTCACTTCTCCTATTTCCTATGATGGCCACGACTCCACTAGCATTATGTACGATTCTGTGCATGCGCCCTTTCTTGGCTTCGGCTCCCACCATCCACTACCGCGCGTGTGTGAAACTCCCGCACATGCGTAGCCCGCATTTCCAGTTCGGCACAACAGCACATGCGCTGTCTACTCTATAAGATGGAACACCAGTGTATGCTGGTCCTCTTCATTATCCCACCTACATTTCTGCTCCTCAATAAGTTGTCCATGTCGGTCTACTCTGCTTCACTTTTCTATCCCTCATCCAGTCTTATATTTCCTTTACACTGGCTAGACTATTTACTACCCATAAGATCTTTTGGCTGCATCCCCACAGCAGCGGACAAATACCGGTCGGTTTACCTGACCGGTATTTGTGTGGTTTTGCGGCCGTTCCCACGATGAGCGGAGAACAGCCCTCCCCCCTCCCATTGAGGTGTTCATATTCCGTCCGGAAACCGGACGGAAGAATGAACATGCTTCATGTTTTTTGAGCGGCCCGCGGCCGGAAAAACCGCCGGGCGGCAAACCCGTGCAGTGGGGACTGCTGCACAGGTTTTCCATAGAGCACAATTGTGCTCATTTTCGGCCGGTTTTTTCAGGCGGTCTGAAAAACCGCAAACCGCCTGAAAAACCGTCCGAAAACCCTTGCCATGGGCACATGCCCTTTTACACCTACACCCTTTAGAATCCCCATATAATTTGTCTTATATATTTTTTTCCATATATGTTTTGCTCTGTGTTCCCTTTTTCCTTACTCTAACATCTCCTGGGATCTACCCATCCCACTATCCTACCCATGTTTCTAATCTATCATTCCAACCTTCCTATTCCCTACCTTCGTTTTCTTTTCCACTTCTATACTCTAATCATTTTTCATTCTACCAGGCTGCTTGAGCCTATGTCTCTACATATAATTTTGTGGGGCTTATTTGTACTCTATTATTCTCCTACACTAATTTGGCATTATTCTAGTATTTTCCCTTACATATATTATACTTCTGCTCCTGCTTCTCTTCCTCTCACTACTTTCATTTCTGATTTTCATTATCTGAACCCCATCCTTTAATGATTGTGGTTCCATTTTCTCTTCCATCCCCTCTCCCCCTTTCACCTCCTCCCTTTTTTGATTAGTACCTCCTCCATTATTTACGCTTTCTCATTGCTATTGCAGCATGCAGCTTGATAAAAGACTACAAGGCCAGAAATATCTAAAAAATTCCATGCAAAATATTCCCAGTCTCACATATTCTAAGGACATATTGGAGCAATGAACCAGGCTTGATCAAAACAGCTCACAGAAAGGTCCTCACGCTAAGTTAATACCGATTTGGATTCTTGCCTTTTGATGTATGGATTGCAACCAACAGCCATTTAAGAGTGACTTTGCGATCCTTCCAATTCTCTCCTCCAACAGGAACTGAAGCTTGGATGATCTGTACGCTTTGGCTTTTTCCTAATATCCAAGTTCTCTTCTGCAAGTTTCCAGTTAAATTGGACTCTTACCTGTAAAGTTGCAGTTTGGAGCCTCCCCCATTATCTCCCTCTTCTTTTTCCTTCCCCTCTTTGCCTTGCTCTATTTGAAGAAGAGCACTATATAAATTTTGTACTATTACATGCTCAGAAATAAAGCACCTGGAGGCGTGGCCTGAGCAGGGGATGAGATAGGATGTGCGGTGTGACGGCTCCAGGACTAGGCTCCAAAAATCGGCTCAACTAAGCCCAACAAGCAGACAGACATGCAGGATCAGTGGCTCTCCATCTGCCTGAGACCGTGCTCGTTCATCTGGCGCATTAACCTCCCCGTTCGGGGATCTGTAGCCCAAGTGCTGGGCAGAAGCTTCTCCGGATCTCCTGACTGCGGCGGGAATCACCGCCATCTTACCTCTAGGCTCTACTCTGGCTTCACTCTGCTGGCAGACTTTCTCTGGCTTCAGTGACTGTGAGGTTCCCAGCGAAATAAGTCCCTCGGACTTCTCTGCCGCCACCGGCTTCTCGCACTCCGGTTAGCTCCCAGCTGCGGCTCAATCCTCCCTGCACATCACTGCTGTTAGCCCGCGCCGACAACTGCGCCGCTCCTGGAGTTGGGAGATTCGGTGCCTCCGACATATTAGAGGTTAGTGCCCCGGCTTTTGTCCCACCCTCTCTGCACTCCGCTGCTGATATCCAGTGCAGACGGCCGTGCCTACGCCATCTTAGTGATCCACCCTCTTCACTGCTGTTAGTGAGACTGCATTTCACAAGTATACTGCAGGGTCTTGTGGGATTTTTCTCCTGAAGATCAGTCTTTTGCCTGCCAGGCGTGAACTGTGGCTCCCTATACATACTGCTGGTGGTTATGACCTGTATGCCTGCATTCACATTCTGCTAACAGCAGCTGCCAAGCCAGCAGGAAAACCCTGTGCGCTTAAGTCTGTGTTCCACAGTTAGCTGAATAGTTACAAGCTCTAATACCCCACACTCATTTCTTACTATTGGAGCCTCTTATCTTCCCTGGCATACCCACCTAGCAGACCCCATAAAGCTTCTATTTTCACCCACAAATCGGGTGTATCAAAGATTTTCCTTGCAGCAGAAACTTCAACAGAGGACTTTATCATACCGGGACCCTAATTGTCTGAGTCCTCCTGTTATAAGCCAGCAAAATCTCTCCACATAGCAGACTTAGTCTCCCTAGCTGCTTGGACTGTCCTTCAGCTGCCTTCGATCTTGGCTGCCATACAGCCTCCCAACACCTGACCAGTCGTCCCACGTCCCACACAAGATCCAAACCAGACCCAAAGGTATTCTCTGGTTCCTTATTTACCTGGGAAAAAGGAAGGAAAGAGGTAGAAAGAGAAAAAAGAAAAGGAAAAAAAAACCTCCTCCATTCTGCATCACACCTTTCTGAGTCTCTCCCCTCTACGTCTTCTCCCTCTGCGACAACATGGGGGGCACCTCAAAGAAGAATCCTAAAGCTCACCCTACCAAGCTTCCAGACTTCTTCTCTTCTATGACACAAACTGAAACAAGATAAAAAAAGGCCTACAATTCTCCTCTGCTCCTCTCTCGGTCTCCTCAAGGGCGGAATTGGTTGATCTTGAACATCAAGAAGACCAGGAGTCTCAACCTCTCACAACCTCCACGCTGCAACATTTGTTCTTCTCGTTCTACTCCAGTCTCCAGGCGGACCTTAAAGAGATGATTTCAGACCTTAAACAGGATTTCCAATCCTTGGCTTCTAGAACCGAACATATAGAATCCAAAATGTTGGAATTTGCAGAGTCTCATAACTCTCTTATTGACGCCAATAACGCCTTAGAAGAAGAAGTCTAACGCCTGTCAAATAAAGTTTTAGATCTTGAGGATAGATCAAGGAGTAACAATGTACACATCAGAGGCATACCTGAGTCTCTTCTTCCAGATTAACTCAACACGTTCCTAACAGACCTGATGGCACTCACTCTTCCCAAGTGCAACTCCCAGGATATCATCATTGATAGAATTCACAGAATTCCCAAACCACGTAGTCTACCCCAACAATTTCACCGGGACACCATCGCTCGCATCCACTTCTACCACATCAAGGAGGATTTCCTGAGGGCCCTACGAAAGATGGACTCTACCAGAAAGATTCCAAGCCATCTCCTTGTTTCCAGATTTATCAGCAGCCACTATGATACGCAGACGTGAGTTCCAGCCCTTCACAAAGATTCTCAGGGAAAAAGGCATCACATACCGATGGGGCTTCCCCGTGAAACTTCTTATCAACAAAGACGGATCTCAGGTCACGTGCTCTACTCCAGAAGAGGCCTGTTCTACCCTGAGACACTGGGACCTACTCCCTAACATGGACTGCAGCCCAGTCCGGAAGAGGCAAACCCGTCCAGAAATGGTAACCCCTGTGTGGTCAGTCAAAACTTCCCGGCTCAGATCAGGTTCAGTAATTTGAGTCCACCCGTAACTTTCTTTAGGCATATCTCTCAATTTGCAGGTGGGACTGCCTTCTTACTTTCCCTTCATCTAAGGGATAACTTGAAGCAAATTTTGTTTTTTATCTGTTCTGTTTGTCTGTTATTAATGCAGTGGTATTCCAGGTCTGATTTGTTGTTTCATACAAGGGAACCTTTCTTAAACATCACTCCTCTCCTAGAACAACTTCCCATAGCTACTCCCTTCCTCCTTGACCATGGTGTTTAAAATCCTCTCGCATAACGTTAACGGGTTAAATTCACCCTTTAAATGTTCAATTTTGTGGAAGGAGGCTCTTAGGTCTAAAGCAGACATTATATGTCTTCAAGAGACGCATCTTCTGGAAGCTGATGCCTATCGCCTTCGTAACCGGCACTTTCCACACATTTTTCAGGCCCATTCTCCGAAAAAGAAGGCAGAAGTGGCAATTTTGATAAAAAACACAGTCACTTTTCAACTCTACCAGGTTATTACTGACCCCACAGGTAGAGTTATGATTCTGACTTGTGAAATAAATTCCAAGCCACTCACTCTAGTTGCCTTATACGCTCCCAACGCCAAACAACTTTCCTTTATTAGAAGGGTTATATTGAAAGTCAAACAAGTAAGGAAAGGAGGCTTAGTCATTTGTGGTGATTTTAATACTGTCATAGATAGTATGTTAGACAGATCTAAATCACGAGGAACCCCTGTTATGGATCTAAAGTCCCTAGTACTTGAAGAGGATTTGCACGATGTCTGGAGATACTTCCATACAACTGAAAAAGACTTTACCTTTTTCTCCCATCCTCATTCGGTCCACTCTTGAATCGACTTTGTTCTTGTGGACAAAATTGTTCTCCCGCAGGTTGTTGCCTCCACTATTGGTTACATTACGTGGTCCAATCATGCACCAGTTAGTTTGCAAATTGAATCCATATTCCCCACTTCCCAACCACATCTTTGGAGAATTAATAATTACCTACTTAAATCTCACAAAAACATTTTGTTTCTGCGACATTCTTTGCAGGACTTTTTTGAATGGAACACTAACTCAGTTTCCTCACCAACATCCCTTTGAGGGACTTTTATCCAATTAGCTAGTCGCTGCAAAAAAGAATATAACTCTAAACTAGATAACCTCCTCAATTTAATTAAGATAGCAGATGGAAAACTTAAAATAGACCCCTTGACGGATAATAGAAATCATTTAACAAAGCTACAAAACGACCTCCATAACATATATCTCCAAAACCACGAGAAAAACATAGCCAAATCAAAATGGCAGTTTTATGTGCAGGGTGATCATCCTTCTAAAATTCTTGCTAAAAGAGTTAAACTGCAACATGCCCGTACTAATATTGCATACTTAACAGCTAATGGAAATGAAAAAATTAGGAATCCCATAGATATTGCCAACCAATTTTACTCCAAATTATACAACTTGCAAGATGAGGAGAACTTTCACCCGCCCTCTGACAAAGAGATTAACGCTTTTCTGTCTACGGTGGCCTTACCTAAATTAGACAAATCTCTGTTAGCTTCCTTGAACAACCCTTTCTCCGTTTTGGAAGCACAAAAAGCAATTAGATCCAGCAAATTGAATAAAGCTCCAGAACTCGATGGTTAGAGAAGGGCGAATTTCTCAAAAATTCGGTTCGCAGACTTCGCCGAATTTTCCGACAAAATCTGTTTCGTCCAGAATTACTTTGGGATGAATCACATTAAAAAACAGCTATTTCCTGGCTACACAGAGCCTGTAGGGTGCTGTAGAACAGTGTGCTATGCTTAAATATGTAGAGGGAGCTTGGTTTGGTCTTCATACAATGCTGTGTTTTAGTATGACACGCACATGACTGCCGCCGATATTAGAATCGCTTCACTCTAAAATTCCCTTTGCACTTACCGGGGCAAAACTAACCAAACAACTGAAGTGGGAATGCAGCCTGATAAAGTCATGGCAGCACAAGCTGGAAAAACACAAGCTGAGGGCTAAGATCCTACCATAGCGTCAAAGAACACAGTAGTAGGTTACCAGAGCCGCCACAGAGCGCAGCACAGTAAGGGGACGTCACAGCAGGGGTCACTCCATGAGGCCAGAGCTTTAAACCGTCACAGAATATGACAGAATCTGTTCTGTTACATGCTGATACATGTAGAGGCCCCCCCCCCCCCGAACGAGTGGAGAGGGTGTCGGCAGTAATTTTGCGTTGACGACTCTGATCATTTTGCCCTTCCTTTCATCCGTCAGTGTCTGCTTTCAATCGGTCAATAATCCATCACTATTGCTAAGGCCAAAAACAAACAGGAGTTGATCCAAAACAGAGATGACCAGTAATGAGATGACCAGAGATGACCAGTTGCACAGGTGGGGTCTTGTGAATGCCGTTAGTTCCTGGATGATAAAGTGCTATCATTACAAGTAAAGCAGGTAGTTTGAACCCAGATTCATTTCTCACAGTTTGGGTGAGGCGTCATGGCTGATGTAATCTGACGCCTAAGGCATTGGTGTGTGGAAATCCTGGCCAATCCACGCCTGATTCATCTTGACAAAGGTCAGTAATTCCACATTTCCGGCAACAATGGCCACCGCCGCACTGAACACCCGCTCTGATGCCACACTACTGGCCGGGCAAGATAGCTTCTCCACTGCAAACTCGGCAAGTTGCGGTACCACATGTCCATTCCAAGCTTTGGCAGCCAGTAGTCAGAGCAGGATCTCCTTAGCTGGTGGGTGGCAGAGTGCTGTCCATGATAGGCCACCACCATATTGGTTCAGGGATTTGCTCCAGGTTCTTGCTGACTGCTGCTGGCAGGTGACACCTCTCACTAGGCGGGTGAAGGAAGCTGATCATTTCAGCGACTCCAGACTTAGGTTGCTGCTGATGGAGCTCGGTACTCGCTCCAACCCCCCCCCCCCCACTTTCACCACAGCAAGCCACGCCCGTGGTACGTGAGCGTGAGGAACCCCCTCGCTCTGAACCTGTCAGCAGTGATGGACGAGCTGAACATAAGGCTAGCGGCCAACTGCGACTATGTACAGGATTTCTCTTGTATTCAGTTTGTCTCCCTCTCAGCAGGCTGGCTCTTCGAAAGAGTAGGCTCCCATTTTGGACCCGTAGCGAGGGTCCAAGAGGGTGGGAGAGCCAGAAGTCATCCCTCTGAACGGATGGTGGACTATTCGGCTGTCACTAGACAGCAAATAGGAGCATGTGCGGGCATCTGCAACAAGTGACTCTGAGGGACTCCTGCCTCCCATCTCCACTGATATACTGGCCACGAGTGCTTTCTAGGTATATGCCCTAATCTCCTCATCTCCATTCTACCTCATTTTTAAGTGCTACTGCTCCTCCACTCTGTTCCACTTGGGCTAGAAAAATACCACTCATTTTACCAGGACAAATGCTGTTGCTCCAATGTACTCTACCTCCAGTACAGTCCCCAACCCGGACTCATCGTGGCCGTGACGATGTAATTCAGCCCACGTTCCAGTCCATGCGCAGACTAGATTTTTCAGCATTCTGTTCCTGGAACATGAAGCAGTCCTGGCGACTGACAAATAACGTGGCCGCCTTCAAATGGTTAAGCAAATGGCAGGTTGTCATGCATGAAAATGCCACTGGCTGACATCAAAATTATACGGGGCGACGTACTCCTGTCTGCCTGGATCATCATTAAAAAGTTAAATGTCCTTTCTCTATTCAATCGGTCCTACAATGTGCAGGCTGGATTCCAACGGGTGGAAACATGGCATATCAGCGTGCTAGTGTTGGGGCGAGGCCATTCTGCCAACTGCAACTCGAGGAGGGATGTGCTCTGGGACTTTGTAAGGAATGGTTTGATGTTGCACGCATAGTTTCATGGCCAGTTTAAGAATCTTGCTGAAGATCGGTGGAAGACTTCAGGAAACCTCTTTCACAACACAGATTGAAGAAACAGCTGATCGCCCCATGCAACGGAGCAACAGAATGGACCATCCCTCCTCAGTGCAGAGCGGACCATAAAGTATCCTCTCATTGTCCCAACAACAATGGTTCGATTTGCAGTTTGTGTGCGGAGTAACTGACACACATCGATTTCTTGATGCCATGACAGCGGCAGCAGTTACCTACCCTGTGTGACTTCGCTCGCCACGAGGCAAGCCAGGTGTAGAACCTGAGTGACACGCTGTTAGCCACTACACATGTGGTATGATGGAGCGCCGCCATTGTGGAAGTGAGTGGTGGTGGTGGTGGAGGAGGAGGAGGCGCGCAGGAGCAGCAGTTGACACGTGGAGGAGAAGGCGGCGTCTCCTGTCATTGTTGATGGTGTGGCTAGGCAGGAAGAACATTCAGCCAGTGGGCCGTTTAAGGACAAAGTACTGGCCGGTCCGATAGTTACAGCTCCACCACATCGCACTGCCGCACACCTTGGGTCAAAAACCGATTAGCTAAGTCTGGCCCACCTTCTGTTCTACATATTTGTGAAGGGCTGGGGGGTTACATGCCTCTTTGGAAAAGTAATAACGGCTTGGAATGGCTCCAAACTCGGCTCGGCCACAGGCACCATTATTCTCTGTAACGTTGCAGGAGTCCACCATTTGAACGCGGAGGGACTGCCACGTCAACAAACTTGGACCAAGAGAGCAACGGTCAGCTACCGCACCCTTCTGGATGTTGGACGGCATACTTTTGTCTCTTTGCAATCGCCTCATTGAAGACTGCTGGCGCCAATTGAGTAGAAGGAGCAGGAGCATCTGGACAGGAAAGATGATGGCAAGAGGAAACAGATCCCTTACTGCAGAGGTGGTGGAGCCTTGATGGCTGCAATGCATGCGTGCCACTGGGTCGCTGTGCTGCTGCGGAGCGGCAGGATGGACCACACATCTGAGCCACTATTTCTCGCAAGTCCACGGATGGTGAGGAGCATGTGTGACGCAGGGCCGTGGTGCCAACATTAGCTCCCTGGCCACCCTTCACTTTCTTCCCACAGATTCTAACATATATCCCCATATTCGGCTTCTCGGTTGTACTTAGCAAAGAATCATGCTACACTGATCTGAGTAGCTCATGTTTTACTTGCCATACGCCTCCAGCACTGAGGACTACTACTGCCGACCTGACCTCGCGAGCCTGTGCCAGCTACCTTTCTTGACCTGCGAGCGGGTCTTTATACCCCGTGGCCGCTTGGCATTCACCAACGCTCAGCACTGCTGCGATACCCTGCTTACTCACGGCCACACTACCTACTTGCAGGCTGAAACCGTTCTTCATCCTGACGATGATGAAGAGCTGCATTACCCGGCTCAAAGTTCTCGGTCGCCTACATCATCATCGAGTATTGTTTGATCTTCACTTGTCCATCATTCAAATGGTCTTGGTATGAAGAGGCTAACCCCTCCACTACTCATGACCTCCCTGCCCACTCTCCACATCTATACTTTGCCGCCCTACTGCAGAGATGCAGGGGATATATGGCCCATTTCATTCGTGACCAAGTAGCTGCTGACTGTCCTCCTCAAATTGTTCATCTTGCTGTATTGTGGCGGCCTCGAGCCCAGGAACCCCCAACATAAGTAGGATCTCTGGCTGGACGAACCAGATGGAACACAGGGATGAGGACAGCGTGCAGGGCGCTGTACCCTCTCGCGGGGCCAATGCCTCAACCTAAGGGTCCAGAGAAGACGTCTGACGTTCCCAAAAACTCCTTGGCTGGGGTTGTCAGAAGTCATCTGGGAGGAAGTGGATGACTATAGTCAACCAATCAAGAACCTTGGGGGTGCTGATCAACACACGCCGCTAGATGCCACCAGACTGTTCGGGCACTCAACCGAGTGTCCTGCTGCGACGTCCCCTTACTGTGGCTGCGACGGTGCCTGCTTTCCAGGAATGTTTGTGTCACTGCACACTGCGTCTGCATGAGCTGCAACCCTCTCTGTCTGGACATTACTGTTTGTTCAAAATTTAAAAGACTTGTTAATGAAGATATCTGTATCGATGATAAATACACAACCTGTATTTGACTCCAATGAACCCACTAACAGGCTTGGGTACTCGTGGATATAAAATTACGCAAAGAAGAAAATGAGCAGCAAAAAACCTTAACTCGTATGTGGCGTGTTAAAACGCTGTTTCTTTTACTGACTACAAAAGCAGAAACACGCTTAATTAACCTTTGTATACAAATTATGCTACAGGAAAAATCTCGTCTTTGGCGTTGAAAAACACCGTTTATTTTACTGCGACTATAGCACAAACATGCTTAATTAACCACTTGGATATAATTGCACGAAAAAGAAATGAGCCGCTAAAAATTAAACTGGTTAATGTAGGTTGTTTTAAACCCGTTTCTTTTATTCACTACAAAAAGCGAAGAAACACGTTAATTAACCTTGGATATAAATTGCGCAAAGAAATGAGCAGCAAAAAATTAACTGGTATGTGGCGTGTAAAAAAACACAGTGTATTTTTACTGACTAAAAAAGCAGAAACATGCCTTAATTAACCTTCAGATATAAACTTGTGCTTACAGGAATCACCAGGAAAATTTTGTCTTTTGTGTTGAAAAACCACCGTTTATTTTATGACTACAAATAGCAGAAAACACGCTTAATTAACCCTGGTTATAAAATTGCGCCAAAAGAAATGAGCAAGCCAAATTAACTAGTATGTGGCGTGTTAAAAACGCCGTTTATTTTACTGACTAAAAAGTAGAAACAAGTTTATTAACCTTCGGGATTGTAAATTAATGCCTATAGGGGAAAAATTTTGTCCTTGGCGTTTAAAAACACGTTTTTATTTTACTGACTACAATAGCACAAACACATTAATTAACCCTTGATATAACATAGCACAAAAGAAATAAGCAGCCAAAAAAATGAACTTGGTATGTTGTATGTTAAAACGCTGTGTATTTTACTGACTAAAAAGCCAAGGAAGAACAGGACCTTAATTAACCTTTGGATATACATTATCGCTATAGGAATAAGCAGGGAAAAAAAATTTAATCTTTGCCGTTTGAAAAACATTGTGTCTTTTAATTGACTCAAAAGCAGAAAGATGGCTTAATTAACTTTCGGGATATTAATTATGCTACAGGAAAAAATTTCTTCTTTGGCGTTGATAAAATAAATTGTTTATTTTACTGACTAACAAATAGCAGAAAACACGCTTTAATTAACCACGTTGGATACTAAATACTGCGCAAAAGAAATGAGCAGCCAAAAATTAACTGGTATGTGGATTGTAAAAACGCTGTTTCTTTAACTCCTTAACGACCGCCCGCCGACTTTAGATGGTGGGCATTTCAGGTCGTTCGTCTGCAGCGACGTCTTTAGACGTCGTTGCAGAACATCGGAGTTTGACGGCGCCCGGCGGCCGCAAGCTTGCGCTGGGGTATCGCGGCCTGTACTACACAGCCCACCTTTCCCGAGAGCATGTCCTGCCATGCACTCGGGAGCGGCGGAAACCTCCGCAAACCGGTGCTTTAAACCTTTGTTCGCGGCGCGCCATCACCGCAGCCGCAATCTCAAAGGGATCCATGCTCTGTCGGTGATCGGAACACCGGATCACCGACAGAGCCCATGGACCGGATGCACAGTCAACCTATGGGGACCTAGCGTCGGCCCCAGAGCGTGTCTGTGTATGAGCAGTTTTGGATTAGGGAACAGCACTATGTGTTGTCCTATGTCACTGCCTGTGTCTAAAACTGACACAGATTTGCAGTATTAGACATATTTTGAATATTGCTAATACATTAGTAGTGTAAAAAAAAAAAAATTAAAAAAATTCGTTTAAACACAGCTTCTCCTTTCATGGGGTTAAAAAAAAAGTACAAAAAAAACCCCATAAAATTGTGTTAAATAAAGAATAAAAAAATCAAATAATAAATTAATAATAATATTTAATAAAAAATAATTGGCATTAATTAAACAATCACAAAAAACCTTACACATAATTTGGTATCCAACTACGGACCGTTAATAACCTGTAGGAATTAATCTAACAAGTTATTAAGTGTGAAATGTGATTGGTGTAAAAAAAAAAATTAAAAAAAAAAAAAGAAAAACAAATACTGATTCTATTTATAAGTGAACTTAAACTATTCCACCATTAAACGTACAACTCGTCTCGAATTAAAACGAAAGCGGCTCATCCAACTGCGTCATTGAAAAAATAAAAAAGTTTAGTGTTGAACCGCAAGGACGGCAAAAAAAACGATAAAAATGTTGTGGTCATTAACTACTTTTCAGGAGTTCGGGCTTAAGGGCGGTTAGCTTGAATACAACAACAAAAACAGGCTTAGACAACCTTGGATTTTCAATGTGCCTCCAGAATCTGACCAGTAGCATTAAATGTATATGCAGCTGAATTGGAATGCACACTGGACTCATTCCAATACCCACAAAATCAAAACTAGATCGTAAGAGAAGCAGTCTCTGAGATAGCTGTGACACCCCCTCCCAAAAAAAATCTCTGTATAAAAGTTTATTTCTTTTGTGTGAGATCTCAGCTAGAGTACTGCAAGCAACTACAGCACAGCACAGACAAGAGGGAGTGTGAGCTGCCAGCGTCGCGTCCGGGCTCTATATAGTGCCCCGGGTGACATCACAGAATCCCGGCGGTCTGCTGATTGGCTTCATCTATGCACATGTCATTTGAGGATGTGCCTTTCTTCCTCCAGAGTTCTTTGCCCTATGTAACGCCATGTGCTTGCGGCCATTTTTATCAATTAAAAATCATGCTTCGTTCCCGCGAATTACCAAACTGGACTTGTTCAGAACCGAATTTTACCTGAAATTCGAAACGAAGTCTACTTCATTAGAATCAATTCACCCGTCTCTACCGACGGTCTATCAAATGAATATTATCTCCTCTATTCTGAGATTTTGGCCCCTTATATGACCTGTATGTTTACAGGCATTGGATCCACCTCAAAACCCCCTAAAGAATTGTTGCAGGCAATCATTACCACTATACCTAAACCAGGTAAAGCAGAAGACAACATTGCAGCTACAGACCCATATCATTATTGAACACAGATATTAAAATATATGCTAAATTTCTTGCCTCCAGAATTAACTCCATTCTCCCCTCTCTCATTCACTATGACCAGACGGGTTTTATTACAGGTAGATAAGCAAGAGACGCCACTCGACGCATTTTAGACCTTGTGCAGTTTGCGGGTAACCTTGAATCCAATTGTCACTGATCGTCGCCGCAGGCCTGTGTATTGGACCGCGGTCGTGTCCGTGCCCCTGTGTCTGGGTCCGCTGTGGCTCCCTGTGCGGGGCTTCACAGCCCCCGGCCTCAGTGTCACGCTTTGCCTCTACACCTGATTCTGTCAGCGTTACTCACCTGGCCCTGCTTCCACGCGCGTCCGTCCACAACTGTTGGCTTCCCCAGTGTGTGTGTTTGCACCCCCATAGCGCAGTGCTGGCGCGCGCCAGCCTGTGGACATTTATGACACAGTTGCTCATGATTCCTGCCGGTGACCTCTGACCCTTTCCTTCACTAAGGTAACTTTCTCACTGGACTCAGCGTCAAGTTCGTTGATGTTCATCATTAGAGCTAGACCTCTGTACTGAGCCCTGCCCTGTGTTAAACCTCTTGTTTCCCACTGTGTCTGCATGGAAGCTCTGCATTAACCTTTGCGCTGTCCAGCGCACCTTATACCTGCTGAACTTCTGTTGCCTGCACAGTCTGCTATTCCTGCTGTGTAATCTGTTATCAATCCTGGACTGTGCTTCCATTAAACTCTCCTCCGTTTATCGTAAACCTGTGTCCTGCACTTCGGCTACCCGCGCCTGCACTGCCTTCATATGCCCGCGGTGGGCCCTGAGGATCTCCTGTACTTTGCGGCCAGTAAACGTGACAATACGAACTGACCTTACTAAATGGATCCCGCCGGAGTTACGTCATGTACCTGCACCCCCAAGTCTACCTCACCAAGCACCTGCGTTCCCACAAGCTGTTCCTATGGAGGTGATATCACGCATCTAAGCCTGAGGAACGCCTCGACGGCGCCCAGTCATGAACCTGTGTCATTATACTGTGGCAGTCCCAAGCACTACCTAAAGAACTGCCAAGTCGCCACTGCTGCGCTCCCAGACGGAACCTCCATTGCCATGTGTTTGTGGGTGAAGTGTCTCTGAAATAATGATGCTCGGTCCCTCTAGTCTGCCACCCCGGCTCACTATCTGTTATGTCAGTACTAATCATACAAGTGTTGCTTTGTTGGGACTCTGGTTCGTCTGAGAACTTTATCCACCCATCTTTGGCTTGGCAAGTATTGCCTGCCTGTCTCCTGTCTGGAATAAACCGCTGCGTTTCTCCTCCTCAAAGGGGAGGATCCTGAAAGAGAACCAGTGCGTTATCCTTACCAAACTTTCTCTATGCTAACTGGAAGTTCCCAACAAGAGGACATCTCGTTCTAAGTTTTTGCCTAATGCTTCTGCTTCTTTCCTGCTTGGCCTACCCTCGGTTCCACAGCGTCACAATCCATCCTAGATTGCGAAAAATGGAGTGAAGTTCTCCAGTGGGGCGAGCACCTGTCTTTCTCGCTGCCTGATGCCTGCCATCCTGTGCAGTCACCGACCCTGTCATTTCCCTGCCCGTTCTGACTGTGCTGCATGAAAGAGGACCCTCAAGCGCAAGAAGAGCCCTGCGTCGTAAAGACACCTTGTTTCCCACCCACTCTACCCCTGTCTATTGATTTCGCTTCTGCACCCACAGGCTTCAAGGAAAGTAAATCCGGGACTCTCTGGACACCTCCTCTGGAAGACAGTTCCTGGGATTAACGATGAGGAGGGTGGGGTTAACCCCTAGCCGTTATGGGGGTACTTGGTTAACCCGGAGGTGAGGGCTTAAGGGGGGGTACTGTCACGGATCGCGCCGCGGGCTGTGTATTGGACCGCGGTCGTGTCCGTGCCCCTGTGGTCTGGGCTCAGCTGTGGCTCCCTGTGCGGGGGAGCTTACAGCCGGCTAGTGTCAGTTTGCTCTCTACACCTGCTTCTGCTCGAGCGGTTACTCCACCTGGCCTGCTTCCCCGTGCGTCGTCCACTGTGCATTCCCCCAAGCGTGTGTGTGCACCCCATATGGTGCACGCGCGCGCCAGCCTGGCGGGACATTTAATGCACACAGTGCTCCTGGCTTCCTGCTCTGTGACACTTGACCTTTACTTAATAAGGAACTCCTCTCTGGACTCAGCATCAGTTCATTGATGTTCTTTCATTAGAGCTTGACCTACTGCTTGCTGAGCTCCTGCATGTCGTTAACCTCTTGGTTTCACAGTGTCTGCTGAAAGTCTGCGAATTAAACCTGCGCTGTCCAGCAACCTTTACCTGCTGAACTTCCTGTAGTGCACAGTCAGCTATTCCTGCTGTGTAATCTGTTATCCCCACCTGGGACTGTGCTTCCATTAAACAGCTACTGCATCGTTTATCCGTCACCCATGTGTCCTGCACCTTCGGCTACCGCCCTGCGAGCAATGCAATCTATGCCCGCGGTGGGCCATCCTGAGGATCTCCTGTACCAGGGCGTTACTGGCTTTGCAGCCAGTAAACGTGACACCAATGTAGCCTTTCTTTCACTTGATGCCAAGAAGCCTTTTGATAGAGTAAACTGGAGATACCTGGAATTAACGCTACACAAATTTGTATTTTCCGGATTCCTGCTATCTGCTATATTAGCCTTATATTCTTCCCCTTCTGCCTCCGTGCTTACCTCTGGCTTTCTTTCCAGCCCATTTGACTTGACAAATGGTACTCGTCAAGGTTGCCCCCTTTCCCCACTGATTTTTATCCTCTGTATTGAGCCCCTAGCTGAAAAAATCAGGAGCAACTCTTTAATATCAAGCATTCCATTCTAAAATACGATCCATAAAATAAGCCTGTATGCGGATTATGTCATGTTAATAGCTTCCAATCCCACTTCCTCAATTCCTGCTATCCTGGACACACTACAGGAATTTTCACAAGTCTCTTTTTACAAGCTCAATAAATCTAAATCCTTCATTTTCCCGATTAATAACATACCTACACAGACCCCGCTTTTAGAAAAGTTCGGCTTTATTCTCACTCAGTCCTTAATTGACTATTTAGGAATTAAAGTAACCAATTCCCCGCAAACAACCTTCACCAAGGATTTTGACCTTCTATATGAAGACTTAGAAAGAGAAATAAAAAGGATGAACAAACTCCTTCTCTCGTGGATAGCGAGAATCAACATCATTAAGGTGTCACTACTTCCCAAGTTTACTGCTATATCTCGAAATATTTCTTATATCATTCCGCAACATACACTGACTAGACTCCAACGTCTGCTGGCCAACTTTATTTGGAATGGTAAAAAAGCAATAGTTAAAATAAACCTTTTGTTCTATAGCCATAAAAAAGGTGGTTTGGCAGTACCAAATCTGCATGCATACAATGTAGCTAGTCTTCTAGAACAGGCTCTCCCTCTATGGACAAACAACTTGCTTCTCTTGTGGGCACAGTTAGAGTCATCCTCCACTTTCTCTTGCTCAGTTATCTCACATCTTAGGGCCATGCTCCTAGGAGCCCCAATTTCAGTCTCTCCATTGCAATCAGTATCAGATCTCCTAACTCTTTGGACAAAAATTTGTTGTATCCAACTCTTGGGTTTTCCCTTTAAAGGAGCAGATATCTTTGGATGCGCTCAAGTGTTGGGATGAAAATTTCTCGACATCTTCCTGGTCAAATCTAAACCTTCACTCGTTAGACCAGTTAATCCATGAAAATGGAGATCTAAAATCCTTTAAGGAATTGACTTCTCAGCACATTGTAAAACGTCCAGGTATCTTCTTTTATCAATTTCTTCAACTCCGACATCTTACACAATCATTTACTTGGCCGCGTCTTCTTCTGCCCCTTCAGACTTCCATAACTTCCTTTATAGAAAAAGAGGTTTCGAGAAAGGTTTGTCGTTGCTCTATCGTATGCTTACTGATGGTCAGACCGATGAAAAATTCCCATCCATGCGCAAATGGGAAAAGGAACTATCAAAAAAAGTTCTCCCTGAAGCAATGGAATGATGTCCACATAGCACCATCACAACTCACAAAATGGCTTAACCACATTGAAACTATGCGTAAAATCCACCTTAGATGGTACCTCCCCCCTACCCGCCAGTCCTATATGCGTCCTGGTCACTCAGGGCTATGTTGGAAAAATTGTGGTCAAACGGGTACCCTTCTACATGTTTGGTGGGGATGCCCATACATTAAGCGTTTATGGAAATAGGTGTTTCGCTTTGTTTACAGGAATTCACGGCTTCCATTGTAAAAACCTACGCCTAGAGATGGTGGGCAGTGTTGGATATTGGTCTCTCCTCAATCCCCCCATCCCTGAGAATGATTTTCTTCCATGTCTTTATCTCTACCCGAACAGCAATTGCCACATCATGGAAGTCCTCTCATATTCCATCACTCTCTGATATAATTAACAGAGTAAATCACAACTGTTACTGTGAATTGAAACTCGCTGACCCTCATATTTGTCTAAAAAGACATTTTTGCTAGGGGAAACCCTTTGGCTTTCCTCTAATTCGCTCTGATAGCTTCCAGAACCTTTGCAGCAATCAACCAGTTTTTTTTAGAAATTGGTTACCTGTATTAGTCTTTTCAGGTAAAGATTCCCCTTTTTTTTACCGCTGCATTTATTGTTCTTTCTTTGCTGTTTAACTTGCTTGCTGTTGCAAGCCTCAAACTTTTTCATTGCTGCTTTCTGTAAACTGAAATGTTCTTCTTTGTATAACCTGCTCTTGCATTACTACAAATAAACTCCTGTTTAAAGAAATAAAGCACCTAACCCTTTTGCATAATGGATGTGTGCCGTGGATCTTTACCCTAAGCTACTTCAGGTTTCCTCTGGATCAACCCTTCCATTTAGCACCGTACATAGTGGTGTACGTACTAATATTCTGCAATCAGAGAGAAAGAAAGAGAGACTGAAAAAGTCCAAAGTAGATTCAATTCAGTCTGAACACATAAACTTTCTGTGGAGGCACAAGTGGGGCAAGCAGCAACAGCAGCACTCTACACCAAGACTCACACACTGATCTAGACAGAGAGCGGGGGATGCAAACACATGGTCTGAAGGTATGAGCTCAGTGAAATGAGGCGGCAGGGCCAGTAATATTTGTAAAAACACTGTTGGGATCTGAGCAACCCATTTAACACCAATTTACACTGGCACAACAGTGAAGCAGGGACGGGGACAAAACTCTGAACAGTGTAAAAGTTGGGACTCCTGGCAGCCGCCCTGGGATGTTGAGACATTGTTTCCAGATTGGGAATGGCTCGACAAAATAGGGACAGGTGGGAGGTATGCATGTATGCACCCATAGTACAAAGCTGCTAGTGTAAAAACTTCTAACACAAATAGTGTACAGATGGTATAAACTTACAGCATACTTGCCAACTCTCCTGAATCATGCAGGCATCTTCCGCACTCCCGGGCAAAGTTGGTGAACTTCCCGCAGCTGAACAGCTTCTGAGGTTCTCTGTATTAGAAGTTGCTTTAGGGCAGCGCATGAATGTGTCCAAAGCCCCCCTGACGCCGCCGGAATTTTTTTCAATCTCCTACATTGGATGCTATCAGAACAAAGAATCCCAGTACACTGCTGGGAGGAGGGGACAAAGCTGAGTGGGAGCCATAAAGCTCTGCCCCCTCTTTCTAGCAAAGCAGCATTTGAAGATCCTGTTCTGTTAGTTGTTACTTATGATGGATCACACTCAGAGGATGTCTTCAGGCACTTTATTATATTGGGTGTTAGCGCCCTTACACATGTGTCCCACTCAGGTACCTGACCACTAAACCAACAAGTTTTTCAATGCCTTTTTTTTAAAACCATACAAATGTGAGACACCTAGCGGCCACCAGAAATAAAATTGCGAAATCCTTTCTCTTTTTAAATGAAAGGTAAATGAAAAAAAAAGAAAAAAACAACAGTTACTATGACCGAGTTAGGATAACTATAATACAGTACACAAAAAAGAAAATCCACGGCACTCTACAGAAGATAATCCAAATGCAAGAGTAGTTTCTTCCTCCATACCAAAAAATAGAGCAAAGTTTCAGCTCCCTCACAGAGCCTTTGTCAATCATGATTGTGATAGTGATAGTGATCAAGTGATAGTGATTAGTTTATAAAGAGTGAATGATATAATCATAATTTGTCTATTAAAAATAAAAACACTGATTACAGAGATACAATATAGTACAGTAAAATATGATGCAGTCCGTAACAAACATAGCAAACCAAAGTCAATAGTGTATATAGAATGTTAGAAACTATTACAAAAGAAAAAAAATAATAACATTTAAAGACATTTAAACATTTAAAGAGGCGGGAAAATAATCATAACCACAGTTTCTGCCCCCATACGCCAATCAACGGCGTCCATATGTGTGAACTGCACATGCCCAAAACATCCAAGCTGATTTCGTGTGAGCGCATGAGCATCTCGAGTACCCTAACACCCAAGCCAGTTGGGAAAAAAATAACTACGCATCCCATTATCTACAGCGGATAGGGTTAGTATAAACGTCCTAATTTAAACCCCTAAATCAGAAACTAAGTACTAGCACTAAGCAAATTATCGGGACATCCATAGAATAATAGCTATGCATCACCATGTTTGACAACTGAGAATTTACATCATCAGATACAATAAAGCGCTAAATAAGTTACAGAGAGGGGGGGATGAATATACTTCAACCCTATTAAGGGAGAAGAACAATACCACCATAAAACGCCATTTAGCCCAAAAACCATGGGCTGGATTACCTGGCACTGAAATTCCTCAATAATTAACCTATAGTGTACTCCAACAATTAATAGAAGAATAAACTAAAATAATAAAAAAATAAAATAAAGCAGCAGTATAGATGAGGGCACAAAAGTACACATTAAATAATAAATAGAAGATGTCTGTGGTTCAGCTTCAGTGAGGATCATTCCAGCAACCTTGATTAGTGATGAGCGATTCGGTCAATAATCTGCTTCAAGTCGATTCCAGATTTTGGGGAATCATCTCGCCCATTTTTTTCCCTCGATTGTGATTAATTCCGTTTCCATTAAAGTCTATAGGAGAGGAACATAGGAAATTTTTTTTACACCTAAACAGGTTAGGAGAAGCGTAATTAACATCCACAACAGAAAAATGGATATGTGCTACATTTGTCAAGACAATTGACTACGAGAGTCACAAAAAAATTTTGAGGCAAAAATAATTTCCTTTCCTTTGCTAACCGAAAACATGAGGACGGCGTAGCCAAGCAGGTACAGCGGGGGCCCCTTTGACCAAAACAAGACCCGGCATTGGAAATGGCACTTGGGGTAACCGTCGGGGAGACCCCATCACTTTTTGCACCGGGGGACCAACAACTTGCATATATATGGTGGCAGCAAGAAATCCCAACGGGAACGGGAGGTTCACGGCGGGGGCCCTAGTTACAGTGGGTCAGGAGAGCAGGGCCGTTTCAGGGCCCACATGCAGCTAAATCAAAGGGGCGCCCCCCACACCCTTTACAAACCCCTATTTTTAACAACACCGGGCCCCTTTTTTGATTAGGGCCCCCTAACAGGAATACTGCCCTATTGGGGAAACCCGGGGCCTCCATTTTAAAGTAAGGACCCCAAAATAGAAAAAAATGCCCTTATGGACCCCAAAATAAAAATTTGCAATAAGAAATTGACTTTTTTAAAAAAAAATTTTTCCAATGCGCTGATGCTGCTAGGGTGTTGCATTCTACTCAGGCCTTTGCTGATGTTTTTCCCACCGTGCATTAAAACGTGAAGAAGACGCAACACATTTTACAGGGGTCAAAGAGCCCTATCTAAATTCCTGCTTTCTACTCCCCAAATGAAGGGGGTTGAAGGAAATTGCTGACGTTTAAATTGGAACGTGGATCGGGGAGGGGCCCCATCAGTAACCCTGTTAAATTTTGAGGCCCTTTAAAGTTTTGTGAAATAAGCTTGTTTCAATCAGACCTTTACTTTTGGTTTTTTTACAGCGGCATGACCCCAAAAGCCGCCCTAAATTTGATTTATGGCCCCTCAGAATAAAAGTGCCGGAAGAAAAATATTTAAACCCACTACTTTAGGAATTGGACTTTGACTATCCCGTCCTTTACCGCAGCCTGCCCCCAAACCCCACACAGATCCCCTTAGGACTTCAGAATAAAAAGTCCCAAAGAAACAAGTATTTGAACCATTTTTTAATAAACTGGACTTGACTGCCCCTGTCCTTTCCCGCAGATGCCCCCAAAAAACCACACAGATGCCCTTATGGACCCTCAAATAAAAAGTGCCGGAAGAAAAAGATTTGAACCACTATTTAAGTAAAGGACATTAACATCCCTGTCCTTTCCTCGCATGCCCCCAAAAACCCCACACAATGCCCTTATGATCCTCAAAAAAAAACCCCGGGAAGAAAAAAGTTTTTGAACCATATTTTTAATAAACCCGGGACTTTGACTATCCCTTTCCCGAACTGCCCCCAAAAACCGTTTCTCTTATGGACCCTCAATAAAAATTCGAAATAAGAAATTGACTATTTTAAAAAAAAACCTATTTTTCCAAGCTGCTGCTTCTGAAAAACAGTATTTGCAACTTACTGCTGGCACATTGCTGACTTGTTCCACCAAAAATTGAAGGTGAAGAAGACGCAAAAGATGTCCCCCGAATGGTCAACATCCCTTCTCAAATTCCTGCATTCACTGTCAAGTGGGTTAAAGGGAAATTGCTGACTTGATTTGGAAAGGGATCAAGTGGATTAAAACTGCTGTTCAATTTGTTTGCCTTGGGGCATGTAAAATTTTAAATCAGTATGCGAAAATAAGCTTTTTTTCAATACGGACCTTTACTTTGTGTTTTTTTACAGTGACCTGACCCCCAAAATAGCAAAAACTGCGTTACTGACTCACAGAATAAAAATCCCCGGGGAAGAAATGTTTATTTCAAGCAAGTTTTGTGAATTGGACCTTGACTTTGTTTTTTTTTAAATCAATTCAAACACTGGGCTTTTTTTACGTGACTGTCACTTATTTTTTTTTTTTTGTTACTGACATATGTTTACGGGAAATTTTTTTAGGGAAGTTTTATTTATAGTTTTTCATTTTTTTCATTTTTCTTTTTTTTTCCCAAGTATGATAAAAAAACAACACCCTTTTCCCCAGTTTAAAAGGTATTTTTTTCACGTGTAGATGTTTAAATCATTGCACCCCCCTAAGAAAAAAAATGTCCTCTTATCCCCAAAACACTTCTTATTGAGAAGACATTTGGGCCCCCCTGGCTTTTGAGACGATTTGGGCCCAAAGAATTCATTTTTTCATGAATTGGTTTTCATTGCCCCTAACGTTGAGAGCCAGGGCTGCCGTCAGTCATCTATTAAACCCCTTTTATTTAACCGTCTCAAAATTTCCTGCATTCTACTGTCTAATGAAGTGGGGTTTTAAAAGGAAATTTCTTACTTTGATTTGGATCGTGGTCAAGTAGGGTGGGCACCCATAATGGTTTTCAATTTGTTCCTGGGGGCATAGAAAAAATTTAAATCAGTATTGAAAAAAGCCTTTTTTTCAATACGACCATTTACCCATTGCTGTCTTTTACAGTGACCCGTCCCCAAACATGCAAAAATTTCCCTTACTGACCCCTCAAATAAAAATCTCCAAAAGAAATGATTATTTCAAACACAAGTTTTCTGAATAGGTATTGAGTACCGCTGTCTTTTTTAAACAAGAACCCCCAAAACCAACAAAATGCCCTTAGCACCCTTCCAATAAAATTTTTCAAGAAGAAAGAAGAAGGTTGGGGAAAGGGCCAGATGAAGGAAAATGCGAATGCCGGAAATGTGAGTAAACCTCGAGCCTTCCTCAGAAAACAGCAAGACCTGGGTAGCCTTGAGAAAGTAAAGCCCGTACAGACGCTTGCCCCACTGTATGAAATTCGAAAAATTTGAGGTATCCCATTACATCCTTTTGCCCTAAACAAAATGGAATATTCTGCAAAAGGAAGTTATCACTAAATTTTTCGTGAATGGGGCTCAAGGAGGTTTTAGGAACCCTTTTCCGGGGGTGCGGACGAAGTGACCTTTTAATTGGGAACGCTGGGACGCTCCCCAAATTCCCCCAGGGGCCCTTTTCCCGGCTTCTTTTTCTCGTTCAACGAATGTGCGGAGGGAAAAATTTTCTTGGTTTTTTTGGGGGGCCAATTTTTTCCATCGAACTTTATTTTTTTCACAGGGTTTTAAACCATGTATTGCTTGTTCCAAATTTTAATCAAAAAGCATGCTTTTTTTCACTTGTAGATCCGGGAATATTGCCATGAAGCATTTAGGTGGATGCCGTTTTCAGGTGCCCCTACCCTTTAAAGTGCGTAATGAGCCCTTCTTTTAAAAAACGCATGTTTTGAAAAGACCGAGGGGACTGCCGTAGTATTGCCCCCATTTTCACCCCGGCACCCCCTTCACATTCCTGACCCAAAAACCACAAAATGCCCTTTTGGGCACAAGAGTAATATTAGCAGGGAAAAAATGAGTATTTGAAACAAGATTTTTTGAATAGAACCTTGAGTACGCAGTCTTTTCCCGCTGCTTAAAACCCAAAACAAAACAAAAAAGACCTTTTCAACCTCAATAAAATTAGCCAAATATAAGTTTTTTTTTAAAAAAAAATTTTTTGGGGAAAGGGCCCGATTATAACTGTTTGTTTACAGCATACAGACCCCAAAAATTTGACAAATGACCTCTCGGGCACTTTTAAAAATGATAAAGAGGAAATGCCTGTTAGAAACAACTTTTTTTTACAATAGAACCTGAATAATAGCTGTTTGTTTACAGCACACAGACCCCAAAAATTTGACAAATGACCTCTCGAACACTTGTAAAAATTGTAAAGAATAAATACTGTTATAAACAACTTTTTTACAATAGAACCTGGGTTATAACTGTTAGCTTATAGCACACGGACCCCAAAAATTTGACAAATGACCTCTCGGACACTTGTAAAATTTTCAAAGAAGAAATGGCTGTTAGAAACAAATTTTTTTACAATAGGATCTGGATTATAGCTGTTTTTTACAGCACAATGACCCCAAAACCATTGACAGTGCTTAAAATTTTCATGAAGAAATGAGTAATTGGAATAAGGTTTATTCATGAAAACAATTGGTGTCTTTTACAGTCTCCTAACCGCCAAACCAGCCAAATGACGTTTTGGACACTTAATACAATTTGCATTAAGAAATGAGCATTTACAAAAAAACAATTTTCAAGAGGACCATTTCTTTGGGAATAGGAATGTGAAGTAGACCAGCTACTAATCGGTGACCTCGGCAACTGGGGCAACAACATCAGGCGTTGGTGAGGTGGTAAATAAGGATTGCCAGACGTCACAAATTAGGCTTCTGCCACAATGCTGCTGCTGCTACGGCTACTTGGCACTCTGCTGCTGTCAACTTGCTGACGTTGTTCCAACATGACATTATGTGAAGTAAACGCAACAGCTTTTCCCCAGTCGATAAATGAGCCGTCCAAAAAACCTGCATTCTACTGTAAATTTTGGGATGGGGAAGGAAAAAAGTGCGGGACTTTCGCTTTGTAACAGATTAAAAGGAGGGGTGGTCAACCATAAGGGTTTGTTCATTTTGATGGCCTTATGCGGGAAAACATGTTGGAGAAAAGGAGCATCCAAGCACTATGTGAGAGATGGGCCATATTTCCCAACCCTCGGGTCGAGGGGCACAAAACACTCTTCTTGTCTTTCCCCCTCCGCCTCTAATCTGTTCAAAAATCTTTCCACGGGGAGGGGCATTGGTACATTTTTGGGGTCCAGCCATGCCTGATCTAGAGATGGCAAATTTATTCAACAAAGTGGACTTCGTTAGAATTTCAGGAAAAAATTTTGGTTCTGAAGAAGTCGAATTTGGGGTATCGCGGGAACGAAGCGTGCTTTTGATTACAAAAAGGCTGCGGCACATGGCCCTTACTGGGGGAAAGAACTCTGGGGGGAAAAAAGCAAGCCTACAAGCATGTCAGAGAAAGAAGCCCAAAAGAGACCGGCGGGATTTTGTGACTCACCCCACTAAAAATCCGGGGGACGCTGGGAGCTGATCGCCCCTCCTGTCTTTGGGGTAGGGGAAAAGGGGCTGCCGCGGCGCTTCTGGATAGTGATACTAAAGAACTCATTTTCATACACAATTTTTTGGGGGGTGTCACACTTGTTCCCCCAGAGACTCTCGATTTTGTGGGTATTGGAACTGAAGACCCCTGTGCCCAAAGCAGGCCCTAACATTTTTAAAGCTATCTTTCACACACATTGAAAATTTCCAAAGGGGTTTTCTAAACCTTTCCCGTTGATTCATTAAAAAACAGGTTTTTTTCAATCCAAATACCACTTTAAATTTTTTGGGTTTTCATTTCTTTTGCGCAATTTACATCCAGGGGGGTTTTTAAGGTTTTCTGCTGTTGTGCTTCTAAAATAAAAGTTCTTTTTTTACCGCCAAAGAACCAAAATTTCCTGTACAAATTCAAAACCAAAGGGTTTTTTAATTTTTCTGTTGTTTTGTACCGTAAAAACAACCGCCCTTTTTAAACCTCAAAAGCTGGTAATATATGGTTGCTCATTTCTTTTCGCAAATTTTTATCCAGGGTTTAATTAAGCGTTGTTTGCGGTTTTGGTCACTAAAAAAAA
>JAODAL010025696.1:0-58120 GCA_025379985.1 Phyllomedusa bahiana | reverse complement strand
CCCATAGGGGTTTTGAAGAGAGACTTTAGATCTTCATTCAATAGGAATCAGTACATAGCTTGTTGCTATGACTGGTTCCTATGGTAACTGTCAGTCACGATGCCGGGTCATACCCACAGGGCACGGCCGGGCATCGTGACGTCATAGACAACCCGGAAAGGCTTTTCTCTGCCTTCCGTGGTGTCTGTAGGGAGGCAGGACTGCACGGATCACCCGATCCATTGCTGCTGCCGCCGCCCAGAGACGCGGGAGGAGCGATTCCCCCCTGCGTCTCTCTTAATTATTGCGACCGATCGTCGCGATAATTAAGGGTAACCGCCCCCCGGAACGACCCGGGGTCGGGGCCGACGCTGCGGGATGTCAGCTGTAATATAAGCTGACACCCCGCGCCGATTGGGGCGAACTTTTCCCTTTAGAGTTCGCGCGATCCTCTGGACGTATCCATACGTCCGGGTGCGTAAACCCCCCAAACCACCTGGACGTATGGATCGGCCAAGGTCGAAAAGGGGGTTTTAAGTGTGAAATGTGATGGTGAAAAAAAAAAAAAAAAAAAGGGTTTTGAAATTTTATTATAAGTGAACTTAAACTATTCCCCCATAAAGTACAACTTGTCCTGAATAAAATGAGGCCTCATACAACTGCGTCATTGAAAAAATAAAAAAGTTACAACGCAAGGAGGCAAAAACTAAAAAAAATTTCTGGTCATTAACTACTCTTCAGGCGTTCGGCTTAAGGGGTTAATTTACAAAAATGTGGAAAGGCACATATCCATTTCTTAACACGTCACAAAACCTGCTCTATCACATAAAATATTAATAAAACACAGTTAAGGTAGAGGCGGTTACGTTTAAAAATGAAGAACAGTTCAAGTGATATGAATACTTCTGCAACTCACTGTAGCTAAACAGAGAATAAAATGAAACACTTCTGCGCTCTGTCCAGTTAAAGGGGTTTATAAACCTGAAATGACACACTTTTGGCCTTTATTAGTTAAAAAGGGTCTTTTTAAAAAAAAATATAAAATAAACAAATGAAGATTATTGGAAATCAAAGCAGGAGAAGTACAACATCAAAGTTGGACAAAAGGGGTCTTAACGATAATTCACCATATCCATTGTGAGTACTTTCAGTGGATATGGTAAATGTAGAACTGCAAAGCAGTGTGAAAGTAGCCTTATTTTGCCCATGCCAAAGGCAATAGCCATAGCAAAATCTAAGTTATGGTTTTTCACCAGTGGTTTCAAAAAAAAATATTTGCCCCGTTGCCAAAAGCTAGAACTCCAAGGCACTGTTAGTCAACCTAATATTTTTTTATTAAAATTTGGACCAAAACTGGTCAGTCTGTAAATAGCTACTCAAGTTTGATTTTAATCACTAGGGTCTTAATAATAACAATATGTATAACTTAAAGGGGTTGTCTCACTACAAGGATTGCTTTTAATGTTAAAGATCTTGCAAAACAAGTCACTTTACAAAATGTGTCCATAAACAGTGTCCTACCCATTCTGAGATATCCCCTTTGTATGGGCTGGAAACAGCTCTCAAGTTGCTATAGCTACAGACTGTTCAATCTCTCCGATAGGTGCCAGGGACTGGTTGCTATAGCTACAGGGCCTGATTCTACTGCAGCCTAGTGGAAGCCAGTAAACACGCCCCTGAAATTTAAATGAAACCATGAAAACAGGACTGAGGTAAAGATGAATCAATGTAGTGAGACAACCTCTTTAACATCTTTCCATTACACAATATTCTACAAAACTAGTTTACAAAGAAAGTGGCAAAACAGGATTGGATACTCCTGTTGCTACTTCCAGTAGAATCCAACCCAAATGACCCAAAAGAGTAAATATAGCAAGAGTGTAATAACGAGGCACGAAAATATTAACACAAAGGCAGGAACCGGTTAAAAATGTCATCACAATTACATTCTGTTGCATGAGTTACTATCAGAAAGTAGAACGCTGTTCAAGAACAGCCTTTGTGCATTTGCCTTTTGATTTGCAGTCATTTTTTTTCCAAAGTACAAATAGGTTTTTCAGACAAGTAAGAACTCCAGCCGAGTACAGTCAAGTAGCAGGCGTTACTATCTATAATCACTGCTATATGCCCTATAATATCCCCTGCACATATGAAGAAACCTCTAATATGTCTAACAAATGCTTGTGAGGAAAAGTATACCATTTTGAAGTAGGTCCCATTCTGTGATCGGAAGAATGGGCTTTCTTCTTTCATGATGCACAATTACTTCCAAGTCTTTGGATTTTTAAACAATGCTGCTCTAATGCAAGGTAAGAAGTCAAAATTGCAGCTAATGATGAGTACGGTTCAGAGTTTTCCTGTTGCCTGGACAGCGAGTGATGATATAGAACAAAATGTTTTCTTTTTTGTCCCCAGATAGCAAATCATAAATTTGGTGTGTAATGGTAGAGCATACTTACTGAAAACTTTGACTAGCGTTGGCACTTCAATTACATTATCTTCTGTTACTAGCATGCACACAAATCTCTTTTCATCACTGATCCTTGCATTTGAGATGGACAACGTGTAGTTCTCCGACAGATCCAGGCGGCCATTGTACTCTTGTACATCATCAAAGTCTGGTTCTGTTTTTCACGCAGACCGAGTAGCTACAAATATGGCATTTCCATCTGGCTGTTCCTAAGCACAAACACACAATAATATGCTGCGTCTAGCATGTTCTTCTTCCAATTACATAGATAATTCAGTGTACAAGAAATCATATTGTAAAGTTTTTTAGCTAATGAGAAAGAAAAAGGGGTATTCCAACATAGACAATGATGGCATATCGCTAGGACATCCATGTCTAATAGGTGTGGGTCCAACCTTGAGAACACTCGGTCAAACTAGGAACATCCCATTGAAAAAGAGTGATGACCATCTCGCCATTCAAAATGGAGAGGTTTTGAGGCTCAGCTGTATGCGGAACTTCTATTGTTTTTAATAACATAGTCCTGACCACCTCTCCATTCAAAACTGTTCCAGTACTTGAGATATGCAGGGTCCAAGTGATATTCCATCAATGTCTACTGAGGGACAACCCCTTTAAGAACAGATATTGGTGCAAGGGTTTCTTTTTAATTGATTGAAAAATATAGACCCTGGGCTGGTCTCTTGTCTGGGGAAGGAATGCTCCACCATCGCTGCTGTATTAAAGCAGCAAAACTGTAACCCAGTTCCCACCAGCCAGTACTGGCAGCACAAAGGCCACCATCAAAAGCTAACATAACAGTCACGATCACAAAGGGCAGTTCTTTGCAGTCTTATGAGCAGAGCTTATTATTTACCCACACATTCTGTAAGGCTAAAATATTACAATTTTTGAGATGTAATCAGTGTTTATTTATGATCATGATGAGTGCAGCTCTGCTGAATTGAGGTCACACAGTAGACACATGACCTGTTTAATTCTGTATTCTAAGAGTACGAGACAAGCGTGGAGGATCTATGAACTTTTAACAACAGCAATTTTTCTTAAAAGCATTGCCCCAAGTTAGAGACCTCTAAACTTTCCACAGGATGAGTGGTAGATGTCTGATAGCTGGCTCTACATATCACATGAACGAGTGACCTGCGTTCTCTGTTTCGATGGAGCAGTAGTATCATTTTTGCAACCATTACTCTATTCCAACTTAGTAAAAGTGACAGAAACAGTGGACCGCTGTTCTCGACTATCTCTACGAGTCCCACAAAGGTTAAATGGAGTGACAATGCTTATGCTTGACCCCTGTTCTATTCAAATGTGGGAGACAGGGGCCTCGATCTCGTGATCAGTGGAGTTCACAGCGGCAAGACCCACAATGGTTAGACACTTATCTCCACATAGGTGGTGGGTATCTAACTTTAAGCTCCAAAGAAAAACAGGTGAGGAAAATCACTGTTAGGAAACACCATCGTGGTGACACATTTGTGTTAAGAGAAGCTAGACACCTAAGGACTTTCAGGTAATTCTTATAACCCTTTATACTTACATATTTCCATCTTCCAAATAGTAGACCATCAAGTTTTTCTTGACCACGACCACAAGGTATATCAATTGTTTCTCCATAAATTGCACCTAACCGTTATGTAAACCAAACCCTGCCAATAAAAAAAGGGAATATTTTATATTTCAAAAACGACAGTATAAGAACTTCAAGAACATTGAAAAATGAGTTTGCCCTGAATGCACCAAAAGATGATGTAATTTACAGTTTAAAGTTTTGGTAACACAGATCTTGGGATGAAGACTTTTTCCAAACTAGTATGATGAAGGCAAAGCATTTCAGCAAGAAAATTCAGCAAAGATAACTTCAAAACTCAACAAGATTTACTTATATACACTTGTATTGAAGGGGTTTTCATGGTCTTAGGAAATCCCTGTACAGGCCAAGACTGCGGTAAAAAAATAATAAAACCCCAAAACAAAAACATCTGTGCCCCTTTTTTTACAGCTGCCACCACCTCTCTAGCGCCGCTGGAGCACCAGTGTTTCCAACCAGTGATATCATGTACATAGGTTATGTGACCTTGCAGCCAACTACTGGTTTCAGTGGTCGCTTGCACAGGCTGCTGAGGCCATTGATCAGCTGCGTGGTCACGTGAGCGATGTACATGATGTCACTACTGGGAAACCAAGGGTACTATTGGAGTGCCACACTAGAGGAGTAGCTGTAGAGCTGTAGAGGAGTAGCTGTACCTTTTTAGTTTTTTCCTTTTAGTCCCTGCCTGTACAGAGGCTTACTAAAACCTTGACAAAAACCCCTCTAAAGACAATACCACAGAACATTATCCAAGTAGAAACAGAGAGTATTATATGTATTAAAATAAAAATACTAGAGATGATAGGGATTACCATGATTCCATAAACAATTTGGCATCTAAACAGGAGTGGTTTCCGTCTCTGCAGGTTTAATGAGGAACTGACATTACAATGCTTATATTGATCTCAAAATACAGAACTTTACTATTCCAAGGTCTTGTAAAAAAAAAAAAAAAAAAAAAGTTAAAAAGTGCCTTATGTATGGCTAGCTTAAATGACAGCTCAGTAGTGACAATTGCAGATGCTGTAAATAAGGATTCATGTTATTTTTGGATATGTGAAATTTATATTGACTGTAAAAATTGTGTTCTTCAGATCTTCATGTGCAGTGACTGTAACGTGAACGGACACAAGACATTTTAAACCCTAGTTTTAGTAAATAACTGCTAGTTTATGCCAACAAGAATATCAGAAGCACTTACAACTGGAGAATGAGATAGCAGCGGGAGAGCTCTGTGTGAAAGAGGTTTTACTACAAAGTAAAATTAATGTGGAAGCTTGCAACTTTAATAAACAGTTTCAACATTCACCATGATTAATAATTCTGGGCGATTTTTGTTTTTGCTGCTCGCTTATTATCCCTAAATTACAGCTGGTCTCCACGGGATACGACCAGTAACGAGAGCTCATTAGTCCTGGCCGCACCAGATCAGACATCCCCTCTACTCTCAGACAGCTACTGTCATTCTTTCTTGCATAATAATCACACACACTCACTGCTGAGTGTTAAACCCCAAGTGCTGTCATTCTACTCCTGTCCTCTTTACTTCTTAGTAATTAGTCAGAGTGCAAATAATTGAAAGGAAAAAAAAAGAAAACCTCAATCAGGTATGCGCATTAAGGCAGAAAAAAAAATCTACGTTTGGTTCCTGCAAGGATTTGAACCTAGGACCCCTATGCTGAAAGACAGAAGTAATAACCATGCAGTTACATTGTAGCCACTTACAGCTCTTTACATAAACAGACTTTTGACTAGAGTGAGAACACTGCCGAGAAAAGCATGGTGATATCAAGCTTTCTGTGTCACAAGATATGCACTTCAAACAAATCACACAAGCCCCTTTTTAAACACACTGAAAGCTGAAGCAGGACAAACAAGGCATGAAATGCCTTCGTGATAAAACCCTTTTAACAAGTAAGACTTTGATACAAAACTTACAAAGTCACCATAAAACCTTTAAGTACGTTTATGCCTTTATTCCAACCTCTACCTGTAAATGTATTATGAAACTTAATTTCATGCAGATATGTTCACATAACAGAGGAAAATTTAAGAGTTGAATCCAAGTAGATTCTTTCATTGAAAACGGCATTGTCTGACACGGTTTTAACGAGTATGTTTTACTAAAGTACATGCTTATTGCAAGGGGAATTAGAGGCGTTTTTCGGATATTGTTTTAAAGGCAGAGTAATTCATGCCTACTGGTTTTGGATGCAGTCCCAAGTTAAAAACCATATGCAATACATATACAAATGTTTTGGCCGCGTATTGCATGAGGATTTTAGCCAACCCACTGGCATCAAATTAAAGGGGTTGTCTCACTACATTGATTCATCTTACCTCAGTCCTGTTTTCTTGGTTTCATTTTGAATTCAGGGGTGTGTTTACTGGATACTCCTAGGCTGCAGTAGAAGCCAGGTCTGTAGCTATAGCAACCAGTGCTGCCAGCCTATCATGAGAGATTGAACAGGTCTGTAGCTATAGCGACCTGAGGAGCTCATGCAGCCCATACAAGAGGGGATATCTAGGAATATGTAGGACACTATTAATGGACACATATTGCAAAGTGACTTGTTTTTGCAAGCTCTTTAACATAAAAAGCAATCCTTGGAGTGAGACAACCCCTTTAATTTGTACACGTTTTCCACATGGAATACGACCAAGGAATGTGCAAGTTCAAAGTGTTTTGACCACATATTGGTTTTCAAAACTGTGCGTCAAAAACATGCTACACCGTGCAAACATGCTATGAACTACACCGTGTATTTTCGTATAGTTTCTTTTCAGTTTCCAATGAGGATGTTTAGGTGGAATTTGACTACAAATCCTCAGTGTGTGGACAGAGCCTTAGGCAAAAGCACAGATTTCCGCAAGCCCCACTAGAATGAATTGGACGGTTGTAAAAATATCTGCAATAAATCTGCCGAATGTGAGTCACCCAAAGGGTTTTGTTCACATGGCTGATTTTTAAACGCTTGAAACTTTTTAGTTGCTGATCTAGTGAGGAATCCCAAGTCTAAAAACCCACACTGATTTGACACAATTATTTCAATTGCAGACATGGATTTGATGCAGACTTTGAGTGTGCAGATTCAGTATTGATTCAGCACCAAATCCACTGCAAGAAATGACATCACTGTTTTTCTGAAGTGCAAATTTTTCTTCAGTGTTGGGAAACTTATCATCTGATCAGATACAAGGATTTTTCATTGATTTCAAATCCAAGGTGAATCTAACCCAAATCAGCTGTTTAAACATACCCTAAGGGAGCTTTCACAGAGCGTACATTTAATGCTGTATATTTCTGCACAAAAAATGCTCCATGTGAAAAGCTCCCTAACAATCTGGAATGGGCAGATTCTGTAGGTGTGGCCATAATCACATTCATCAGACTCAGCGTCTATTATGTGCGCCTAAATTGTCCACTTACCTGTGGAGAATTCCTTTCTGACAACCATGAATGATTACAATTGTATTTAGATAACAATCAATGATTTAGCAACTGTGGAAGCTGTGATGTAATGTGTAGACTTGTTAATGGTTTATTAAAGGCAGATAAAGCTGATACATGAATCCTGGCCCCAAATGGCAAAGAATTGCACATTACTAAGCAAATGTGTTAAAAGGTTTCTTTGTACATGGGCCACAATTGCCCATTAGGATATGTATAACTATATATACATAGTGTAGTTGTGGTGCAGCTGTGTTATGGTAAAAACTACATCAAAAATGCACCTGAAAAAACAGTGTCCCTCATTTACCATCATTTAGACAGGCAGTTTAGAAATGCACCAGATTTTATCATAGTGGCTGATGATATAAATTGGTGTAGTTCAACTTGTCTAGCTTTGTAGACCAACTTTTTTCGGCTTACCTTCTACGACAGAATTTTGGCCTATTATTGCCGCAGATTGGCATAGCATGATGCACCATGGCTTCGGATACTTTCCCGCAAATCCACGCCCCCCTGTTGAGCAGTGTGCAGAAAGTTTCTAGAGCCCATAATAAATGCGCCTGCGGCCTGTGTGTATTTCCCACAGATGCCATTGTTTTGCAATGCCTAAATTGAAAATGTGATGTGGAATAAAAGTGTTTCACCTGCAAAAAAAACACCAGTTACTACATCGCAAAACCATGGCACATCGGGGGTAAAGTAAATATGGTTTCCATGTGCAGCTTTGATGCAGTGTTTATGTGTGGAATACACCACAGACTTCTTGCCAGTGGAGCACGGCTCTGAGGAGTCTTTCACATGTTTTACATTGTGCCCACAAAATGATGATTTTTAGCCCTGCATGAAAGAGGTGATCTGTCTCTTTGTCGGCTGACTGCAGGAGCTCTGACTTAAAGGGGTTTTGCCAGGACGTGCCTTATCTGCTAAGAATCAAATGTAAACAAGCCACGACACAGCCAGAGCCATGCATAAGGGATCATGTGAAATGTTCACTCAAATAATCAAACTACAACTAGTGGATTCTGTATACAAAAGACAACACCTTCTCTCCACAGCTGCTTGAAAGCTTCTTCATGTTCTCTGTCATCAGATAAAGCAGGGATCTACTCAGATAATCACACTACAACTAGTGGATTCTGTGTACAAAAGACAACATATTTCTACCGGTGCCTTGAAAGCTTCTTCAGCTCCCTTTCATCAGATAAGAAGGTGTCTCTGCTGCAAGCCCGGCCAGCAGCTCGTCAGGTCGTATCTAATAGAAGCTTTTTAAGTAAACTAAGGGCAGGTAAGGCAGCCTGTAGCTCTCTCAGGCTGCAATTTTTGTAATCACATATATTTAGAAAAGTGATTAAATACCCATTTTGGAGGATCCCACGTCAACATTACATCGTGGCAAAACCCCTTTAAGGCAATAACTGAGAAATAATGTTCACATTGATGTGTGTTCGGCCCATGTAGAAGGCCCCTAGTACGTGGGCCAGTAGTAAGAGAGCAATCTAATCTGAGCGCTACAAAAATATGAATCATTAGTGATATGATTTCTTATATTTCTCTTTTGCCCTCATGCATGCATTTTCTAGGACGTCACATTCCTTATCCCTGAAGTCTGATTTTTTCCAGAAATACTACATGCACTAAAAAATCACATTTTTTTATTGCATTTAAACTAAAACCACGTAAACTGTATGAGCAAAGCAGTGGTAGTTGTAACCCAAGACTCAAGACAGTTCTGCATGAAGATAGCATGTGGTCACAAAGGGTATCATATCACAATATGATATTCGCAAGTTGCAAGACGCTTGCATCAGAAGTAGTCTCCCTGAATTTAAAAAAAAGCATCTGAAGGTGCATAAGCATTTGCATTGTTTTTTTTAGTTATGAAAAAAAAGGGAAACATGAGGGCTTTACCCCACATAGAGGCATTTTAAATTTTTTTACAGACCCCCTCATTGGTAGGGTCTACAAAATTTTAATTTAATTTTTTGCACTAAAAACTCCATTTTATTTGTAGAAAAGTTCTGTAATTTAAATTTTTTAGGAGCAATGTCAATATGGTTTTAGTTTAGCTGGGTTGGGGTTTTTCTGTCTTTTTGGGGAATCGTATGCAGCCACAATGCGGGTGCCATGTCTTTCAGTTGTAACAATGGAGTGTGGCCGATTTTTTGTCTTCGTCATTGAGGAGTGGCTGCCTACATTTTTGGGGCCTCCACCTCTTTCCTATGGTGCTTGTAATCATTGAATGGTCTGTTGCCCTGAAAGAAAAAGGGGCTTTGGCAACCACAGGGGGAGTTAAAGGGGACTCGCCGTGAGGTCCCCTTGATGTGGTCGGTGGGCTACACAACTTCATCAATTTGTGCACAAAAAACCCCCACTTTTACTTGTAAAAAAGCTATCTTTAATGCATTTTAAAAATGTTCGGAAATTCATTATGGGTATGGGTTTTTAGTGTCTGGCGCTTACTGTATTTTTTTTTTTTATTACCCATCATCTTTTATCAAAACCAAAAAAGTCGGCTTCCTTTTTCCAAAGAGTGAAAGAATTGAAAGCAGGCTTGATTGGTGCTCGGGGAAAAAAAGGGCAGTTTTTATGAATGGGCCCATTGGGGCAGATTTTGGCGGGTAAACCTTTTTTACACGGTTTATTTGGGGCTGATTGGGCGCTGCATTTTCGGCTCCAATCCGTCCCAAACTGGTAACCCACAGTTTCATAGAGAACAAGGTTTCCGTCTCTTTCCCCGCTCGGCGAAACCGCCCGGGGGAAGAAATGACATGTAAATTATTTTACGGTTTGTAGGCCATAGATAATACAGCTATGGGGCGGTAGCGCTCCCCTCGCCCCCCCCGCGCCCGTGAAATTGCGGGGGCCGAATCCGTCCCCGCAATTCCCCGGCAATAACCCCGTGTAAACGGGCCCAAAATCTTAGACGTGGGGATGTATTACCATGCACCACACTTATCCCAGTGTTGATAAATTTGGTGCATGTAAGAACTGTCTTATTTTTTTCTAAGTTAGTTTAATTTATGGCACTAACTGAAGCTAAATTTTGGCGCATGTCATCACATGCTAAGCCACACCCCCTTTATCAAGACCACGTCCCTTTTTGTTGGACAAGGCGCAGAAGTGTCAAGAAATTGTCTAAAACTCATAATAAGTGTGGTGTAAAGCATGTACCACATTTCTGGTCCCAGAATTCTGGAGCAACTGCCTTGATTAATGTGCCCGAATTGTCCTTCTATAACATCTGAGCACGCCAGGGGTATGTTCACATGGTGTAATTGCTGCATATTTACGTCCGAATTGCGTGCCCCAATTACGTTAATTCATAGCTCTCATAGAGAACTATGAATTACACTTCGTCTCCCCCAGTGTACAATACGATCAATACAACACGGCGTATTGCGGCGCGCATAGTACGCAACCCAATACACCATGTGAACATACCCTAAGACCACATAGATTATCTTGGTATTAATGACAAACAATAAAAGAGGTTGTGCTAAACAACTGCAATATTTCCACGATGCAGAATGGAGGATCTTGGTAGCAGGACTTCCATCTAAGGACAATGCTTTACCATCCGAACCTAAATGACTACCATCTGAAGATAATCATCATGTCAGCACTACTTAAAGGATTAGGAACATACAGTATAAACAGCTTCAAAATCATGCCATCTATGCAGAGAAATGTGTGCGTACGTCCCTTTAATGGCCACTGTCTTTATATAGAAAAATAATGGAAGAATAATGTTCCGGCTGGAAACAAATCCTTCTCCACTGCTCTCCGTTCACATTATACGTGCTGGGTGACATTTTGGCATTGTGTCGTTCCAACTTATCAAAATAGTGCAGTGTGTGCTAAACTTCAGGGCACATCTGAACACTGCCAGATCCTTGGCACAGTTTTCTGCTGTTTTCCTAATGAGAAACAAATACAGAAAGATGGCCTCGGATACATACCTATATAGTGTTCTTTTCTAAATTATAGCCAGGAAGCAAGGCACCACAATAGCCATTGCTTACAATTAGGCCTTCTAAGCCAGGAAAAACTGTAAAAAAATCTAGAAGTATGTATTCAATGATTGCAAAGTGTCCCGCAACATACAATACTAATTCTGTATGTTGAAATGATTGTATGGTGAAACCAAAATTCTATGGAAAACTGTTACTTGGTTCCAAAGCCTAAGGGTGCTTTCACACAGTGCGTTTTTTTGGGTGTGTTTGTGATACATTTTTTGTGCAGAAAGGGACAGCAATTAATGCTGTACATTTCTTCACAAAAAAACACATCAAAAACGCAGCTGCGTGTGAAAGCACCCTTAAAATGTTTCCCCAATGTAATTAAAAGACTGAACTAAATGAAGCGGATAACTATTCCAGATAAAGCGTATCCTTCCATATATCATCAGAAAGAGCTGCGGGAAGCTGGAAATCACTTTCTGTGTTGGAGGACAGGAGCTCCTTTGGGTCATATACTTTATACACAATGCACCAGAAAAACAGAAAATGGGGCACTCACCTGGTACCCAAAGAAGATGCTCATCCAGGTGCCTGTTAGGAGCAGTAGAGGGCATATTATACCACCCTGTACTATAGAAACAAATTCCTATAATTCCACAGCGCACACAAGGGATTTTTTTTTTGCTTCAAAGTGCAGTATTTATAAGGATATAGTGAGTATAAATACAAGATACTGTAAATTGATTCCATACAAAATACAATGAGAAGGATATGTAGTCGGGGACTATGTGTTCTTCTATGTGGAGGTTTCAGTTGGCTTAGCAACCTTTTTCAATAGATCACATGATGTGCCAAGATGGAAAGTCCAGTATAGAATAGGATGGTAGCCAAGAAAGGAATGGTAAAGAGTCAGATCTGCCCTAGTAACCGCCTTATGGAGAACGAAAGCAGAGGAAACGCTGTGTGCTGATACGAACAGCACTTCTCTTGCTGCACACAGCGTTTCCTCTGCTTTCGTTCTCCATAAGGCGGTTACTAGGGCAGATCTGACTCTTTACCATTCCTTTCTTGGCTACCATCCTATTCTATACTGGACTTTCCATCTTGGCACATCATGTGATCTATTGAAAAAGATTGCTAAGCCAACCAAAACCTCTACATAGAAGATCACATAGTCCCCGACTACATATCCTTCTCATTGTATTTTGTATGGAATCAATTTACAGTATCTTGTATTTATACTCACTATATCCTTATAAATACTGCACTTTGAAGCAAAAAAAAAATCCCTTGTGTGCGCTGTGGACTTATAGGAATTTGTTTCTATTTTACAGTGTGGTATAACATGCCCTGTACTGCTCTTTATATGCACCTGGATGAGCATCTCCTTTGGGCACCAGGTGAGGGCCCCATTTTCTGTTGCATTGTGAATAAAGTATATGACCCAAAGAAGCTCCTGTCCTCCTCATTGTACTTTCTCTGGAATTAATATACAGTATGTTGTATTTGTACTCACTAGATCTTTATAAATGCACTTTGAAGCAAACAAATCCTGTGTGTGCGGCGGAATTATGGGAATTTGGTACTGTACTTTGAGCTGCAATATTCATTTCCACTAGCTCCGATTCATTACTGAGTGCTGGACAATGTAAATTTTCATTGTACCATGGAAAGGCGCTATTAGACCACCCATTACTGCATGTACCTAACTAATATAGACCTTTTACAAGTAAAATATTCATGACAATCTTCAGGATCTTCCATCAATCACATCTGCCGCAGATCAGCCATGTTTGTGACAATGCATATTGAAACCACACAATATTCTTTAATGGGACATTGTATGTTGAAAAGATTGTATCTTGAGGCCGTTGTAACGCAAGGGATCTCTGTATAGAACAATGAAAAGCACATTCACAGTGAAATACTGATAATGGTATGTTATTACTTTATTCTTATTTTAAAGGGGTTGTCTCACTACATTGATTCATCTTGCCTCAGTCTGTTTTCTTGGTTTCACTTTATATTCAGGGGTGTGTTTACTGGCTTCTACTAAGCTGCAATAGAAGCCAGGTCTGTAGCTATAGCAACCAGTGCTGGCAGCCTGTCAGGAGAGATCAAAGGTATGTAGCTATAGCGACCTGAGGAGCTGATGCAGCCCATGCAAGAGGGGATATCTAGGAATAGGTAGGACACTGTTAATGAACACATAATAATCTTTATTTATATAGCGCCAAGAAATTTCGCAGCACTTTACAATGTAGAGGGTATAATTACAGACAAAAGACAGACATTACACATATTGCAAAGTGACTTGTTTCTGCAAGATCTTTAACATAAAAAGCAATCCTTGTAGTGAGACAACCCCTTTAAGTTCTTATTTTAAATAGGAGACAAATTTGCCCCCAGACAGATCCAATAAAGTGATAAGATCACAGGACCAATACAGACACAAAGGAATGAATGGCAGCATGTCCTCCTGGTAGCGCCTCACATTCCATTGATCTCCACTAGAATGTTTGAACAATTATTTCAGAGAAATGTCCTAGTACATAACAACAGCGCAGTCAGTCATGAGTCACAATTGTGTTTCATGTATGACTAGAGACGAACGGATATTAGAGACTGCACCGCTGAAGGTTTAATGTGATAAGTGGAAACCTATGATCAAAGCCAACAGAAATGGTATGGAATCAGGCTGGATGAGCACCATCTAGGATAGGTCGTTTCATCACATGAGGATAGTTAGCATGAAAATACATTTTACAATATCAAACAGGCAGCACTGTATAAGGTCTGGTGATGACCGTTTAGCTCTATTTCCAATCTAAATAGCATCTCCTGCAGATGTGCAGCCAATACAGCTATATTCTGACTTCTCCAACCCAAAATAATCAGGGGAGCAAGACAGCAGCACAAAATGGAGGAAACACCCCTGGAAAGTGCTTACACACTGTCTGCATACACCCAGGCTTGGAAAGATTTCATTTTGTAACAAGGTAGTGGTGCTCAACTTTGCTATGAGGCCCTAAACGTACAAGTAAAAGAGCATCTCATTAATGATCGCCCGTTTTTTGGGTAACAGTATCCGCTGACTGAAGGCGACCAAAATGCTTGGTAAGCAGCCACTTAAAGGGGTATTTCCACCACATTGATTAGCTTTAACCCACCACAGGCAAAATAATATGGCGCTTCACTTTTTCCCTCCCATTCTTACAAGAGCGATCATTTTTCAGTTTTCCATCTACATAGACTTATTTTGTGGGACAAAATGTACTTTCTAATGATGTCATTCATCGTACCATAGATTGTATTGGGAAACCGCAAAAGAAAAATTCTAAGTGGGTCAAAAGTTTTTTGTTTTTTTTTTAAAGTATAAATGATGTGTTATCTGTAAGCTGATACAATTCCGGCAATGCTAAATAACTAGAATTTTCGTTATGTTTTAGTACCCTGAAAAGATTGAAACATCTATTTTTGTTTTAATTTGTTTTTCTGCGAGCAATAACTTTTTTGTACTTCTACCTATAGATCTGATTGAGGCAATATTTTTTGCAGGTTGAAGTGTACTTTTCATTGGTACCAGTTTGGAATACATCTAACTTTTTTGATCACTTTTATTCCAATTTTTAGGGGATGTGAAATTTTTTTTCATCATCTGGATTTTTTCCCCTATACTGTGTACAGCATTCAGGATAAAGGATGTAATATTTTAATAAGTCGGACCTTTACAGATGCAGCAATACTTTTTATGCGTAACTTTTTTATTATTTTTTTATTTGCAAATGGCAAAAGGGGGTGAACTTTTAATATGTTTTACTTTTTTTAATACTTTAAAAAAAAAAAATAAAAATATATAATATATATATTTTATATATAATATTATATATATATATATAAAATATATAAAAATTTTATATATATATATTTTTTTTTATTTATATATATTTTTTTTTATTTTTTTTTTTTACTTTAACATGGAGTCCTCCTAGGGTGCTTGACCTATTTTTTATTATTTATTTATTTTTTTAAATTAGATAGTTTTTATTAAACAATTAATGCAGATACAGAATAGAACAGCTCTTACCATTATTTTAACATCAGGATACATACGTAGACAATCATTTTGCTTTTTAGATAAAAAACACTAGAGTATATGAAATATGTCCGTACCATATATCTTGATTAAGTGCTTTCAGCAGTATTAGCATACAACCATAAACAAACCCCAACCATCCCACCCATACCCACCAAACCAAGAGCATACCTATAATTTTTTTAGCAACTTTTTTAATAAAGGGAAGAAGTCACTTTCCCAACAGTGTCTACTCCTTTTTTCAACTAACAGTAATAGGAATAGACAATGCCCCCCCATCCTTGCGCCAATCCGAATTATGTACATAAGGAACGAAAGGGCCCCAAACCTGGGGAATTGAGCCAAGGGCTCCATATACTTTCAAATTTTTTTAGAGCATTTTTTTTAAAGTTTAGCCCCTCCCAATCGATACTTTTATTTAATTTGTTTATTTTCGGTTAGGGGTTTGGTGAAGAAGACTGAATCCATCAAAGGAAATTAATTTCTGGCCATAAAAAACATTCGAATGCAATTCTTTTTTTCCACATCAATACTATATTTTCTAAAAAGCCGTACACAGTGTGGGGGTCAAGGATATAAATTTTTTATAAAACTTTGCTAATTAACGGAAAAACCCTTTCCAGAAGTTCCCCATTCCCTCACTCCCATCATGTGCAAAATGGGCCCTTTCCATTTCACATCGTGGGGAAATGGAGTCTGACCTAATACCCCATTTGAATACGGGAAAGGGTTTTTTTAACCTTGCAACAACAAAGCGTGAATATCTTTTTTTTCCTCACTTAAAGCCACCAACTCGCAAACCAAAAAAAACTCCCTTGTTCTGTCTAATGGGGGCCCAAAAACCCCTTCCCCCTTTCACTTTTTTTTCGGAAACGTTGTTATAAATATATCCCTCCCCCAATAACAATTGGTTTTGAAAAATTTATCCCTTTGTGGACGTGCCCACAAACTAAATTTATTTGGGAGCAGATTTAATGGAAAAGATCCACTTTTGAAATTGCTCGAACCGCAATGCCTCAACTGCAAATATTTGGTAAAAGACTTGGGGCGGGTAGGTCAAAAATTTTTTTGCCTGATTAAAACTCAAAAATTTTTGAACCACTAAGATTTGGGAAACAAGCCAATACCAACTGCAATCCATCCTTAAAGTCAGTCAATTTGCAAATTTTGGAAGCTTGCGATTGAACCCGGGTATATTTGGAAATAAAAAGGGGAACCCCCAAAAATCCTTGCCTTTATCCCACCCCCTTTACATTAATTTCAGAGAGGGAAAACTGAAGAAACATTCCCTTTTCCATCCGCATTTGAACTCAAATGGGGGCCCGACTTCTAGTTCAGCAACTTGCCTACTGGACCCATCCCTTCCCCAGCACCCACCCCCGCAAAATGCTGCCAATTTTGAGGCTATAAATAAGGGCCCAAATTTTGGATAGCAAGTCCTCCTCTATCCTTTTTTCTTTGCAAATAATTTAATCCAATCCTGGCATCCCCCTTTTCCAAGTAACTCCCGAAAGGGCGGGGATTTTATTAAAATATTTAAAACCCAGATCGGGGTTATGCAAAATGTAGAAACGTGGCATAGTAATCATTTTAAATTTGATTTCCTCTACCTTAACTATAAAGCAGCTTCACCCCTTTCATTTATCTTATTGGCAAACGCCAAGTAGGGGGGGGCACATTGGGCAATTAACTTGCGGGCGGGGAAATATTATTTTTCCTAAAAATTTGAATGTTTTTTCTATCTTAGCTGAGATAAGACCCCCTACTTCCCTTTAGGAAGACCAAGGGCAAAAAGTAATTGTCCCAAATTAATTTTAAACCCCACCAAACTCCAACTCCTCATGTAGGACTGATTTGGGTTTCCAGAGAAGAAGTTACTTTCCCCCCAAAAAAAAGGGCGTCCCATGAGAGAAAATTTTCACCCCCATAATCCCCTGTTGAACCCCGTAATGTCCCTTGCTTTCTGAGACCAAGCTAGGGCCAATGGCCAAGGCAAACAGAAAAAGGGGAGAAAAAGGGGGAACCCGTCTGGCCCCCCGGTGTCTGACAAAACATGTACAAACCATGCAATAGGGTGTACAAAGATGGCGGTTTAACAACTCCCCTCACAAGGCTCCCAGCTGCCATGGAAACCGATCAGGACCCCGCAATCTCACTCTGCACCATTCCGCATTCACTTAAGACGCCATGACCAACATGGTGTCTAAGGGGTTAGACAGCAGAGATCAGAAGCGGCTCTGATCTCTGCTGTTAGTGGTGGTTGTCAGCTGTATCTAACAGCCAGCACCCATTATCTATGGACCAGGCTCCAGAGAGTAAGCCTCTCCAGCCCCTTAACCCCCATGATTACTAATTTGTTTGGAAGGGTTTAAAGGGGCTGAAAATCGATTTTTTTTTTTTTTTTTTTTTTTAGTTAGAGCAATTCTTACCTATTGCTTGTTTCACCTCTCTGCCTTTGCACCCTGGACAAGAGGGGAATCATTTCCCCGTTGTGTCTTATCAGCAGCACAGGAGCTTGTTTATATTTCTTGCTGACAAACATCAACCCTTTAAAGCTCTGTCGCTTTGTGCCTTGTTGTTAAAATCCCTTCATTAACAATGTCATACTATCAAGCACAACTAGGAATAGCAAAACGGATATACTATTCACTGCTGTAGAAACAAACCCCTAACGTTAAACCTGAAGTTGGTGTATAAGCAGCTTTGAAACAACCAATGGGAAAATTCTTTTATTTCCCCAAACAAAAAAGCTGTAAATTTTTTTGCCTCTGTAATTGTAAGACTCAATGCACCAATAAAGGTGGAACAAAAAAGGTAGTGGCTATGCAGATGTGACCATCCCAATAACATTTGTAAAGAACATTTGACACAAAAGATAGATTACCACACTTTATTGCACCCTCATAAAAAACAATAAAAAGACATGCATACAAAAGGTGTACTCCCATGATAAAGAGACACATGTAAAAGCAATATCAAACCTTACAAAACGAGACCAAAAATCAAATGCAAAAGGATATTTACCTTTATCACCAATGACAGATATAAAATATAGAACACTCAGTAGCAACGACAAATGAATCTCTTAGATAACAGAATGAGGGAAATCAAAGTAATATAAACACTAAACGTGAACCATATATATTATAATTATTAATAAATATAAGTAGACAGAGAGAGAGAAATTGTACATTTTAATATATTATACAGAGGTATAAATACATAAATACAGGCAGTCCCCGACTTACATACGTCCCCTAGTTACAAACGGAGACTTATGGGGCGTGGCTGACATTGAACACTGAGTCACGCCCCATGATAACCAAGTGCCAGCATGCCACAGCTGCACATGAGATACAGAGCGTTAGGTGAAATCTTCTAAAAAAGGGCACAGACAGCAAAACAAAATGTAAAAACTGTTCCCTGCACTATCCAAAACTAAAAAAATAAATTATTTTTGCTGGATTTACATTTAATAAATATACCTGTTTCGACTTACATACAATTTCAACTTAAGAACAAACCTACAGTCCCTATCCCGTTTGTAACCCGGGGACTGCCTGTATATATGAGTATTTGTGGTCACCATGAGTATTTATATTATTACTTTATGTGATTTCTCTCATTCTGTTATCCAAAATATATAATATGATAATGTAATGTACAGTACCAACAACTAAGGAATCATTCTGTAGTTGGTACTTCAATCTATCTTTTGTATAATATATTTTAGGATGTGCACCTTTTTGTTTTTGTACAGTAACTCAGCTCAATTCAGTTGAATGAGACTGAGCTACTTATTTTACCAGAGTCAGCGACTTCAAGTCGTTGTGCCTGGTAATGAAAAGAGTGCAGTGACCCCATCAATCAGCTGACTGGTGGAGGTGCTAGTAGACAGGCCCCCACCAATCTGATATTGATAGCCTAAAAATAGGCCATCAATATTAAAGTAATGGAAAAGTCCAAACATTGGTTTCACAGGAGCACTTAACTTCAAACCAGCCCTTTGGATATTACTGGAAAGATTTCCCACTTTCTCATTAGATGTGAAGCCTGAGATGACAGATTTCTGCTACAAGTCTTCAAAGTTAAGCAAGACAGCACAGTTTCCATGAAAAAGATTTTAACCAGAGGAAAAAAAAAAGTTTGGAAGTTATACTTCTATCTTTAAATTTATGCTTGGGGTGTTTTCTTTAGAATTCACGCAGAGATTGTATAACACTTGTACTCCCTCTCATTGTCTTGTACGCCATACTGAAAATAGTACCTAGTTTGATTTTTTCCCCGTAATGTATGTCTGAGGGATATGGTGAAGTACTCTTAATGTATTCCTCTGATATGGAAGTACGATGCCTGCCATGCAGTAGCATCTGTTATACAGAGTCTGGATGGATAAAAAAAAAAAGTACAATTTACAGCATACTTTCTGTACTGTATGAGGTTGTATAGAATAGCGCAGTGGACTGCTCTATTCCTTACAGCAAATATACATAAAACATAGGAACATGTGAAACAGAGAATGGATTGCAGCCTTCTAATTTACTGCTCTTTAGATTTTGAATGCATTTGGATTTGCTAACCTTTGCAGCTTAACATGCTATTTTGCTCCAGATTTTAGCTATAGATTTTACTCTTTGCAATGCAAGTGGTCGAAGCCATGACAAATCTCATCAAAAATACAAAATTATTTTTTTTAAATCACAAAATATGTCCCATGTATCACTGTTATAACTAGTCACATTTATAAAAAAAATGGCACACACTACAGAAAACATTTGGTGCTTGTAACTACATGCTACACTCTTCTAAGGGGTTTTGCCATGAAGGCATTTTATTTCTAGTTTGTCTAGCTTCAGCTTTTAATGTGTTCAAAAGGGGGCGTGTATGACTGGTTTGAGCTGCATATCATGTGAACCAGCAGGCTTGACATCACCATGCCTTTCCCCACAGTGTGCTCACTCTAGTCAAACAAAGGTCTGTTTATGTAGACAACTGGGAGTACCAACAACATTAGCACTTCTGCCTTTCAGCATAGGGTTCTTAGGCTCAAATCCCTTCAGGAACCAAACATGTGGTGGATTTTTTTTCACAATGCAAATACTTTATTGATGTTTTTTTTTCCTTTTATTTGCACTGCTTGACTAATTACTAAGGAGTACAGAGGACAGGGGTAGAATGACAGCACCTTGGGTTGAACACTCACTCAGCAGTGAGTGTCTGTGATTACTAGGCAGAAAAGAGACTGACAGTAGCTGCCCGAGAGGAGAGGTGGTGTCGGAGCATGTGCGGCAAGGACTGAGGAGCTCTCGTCACTTGTCATATCCCCTGGACATGAGCTGTATACTATGGATCACTAAGGGAGCAGATAAAACAAAAATGCTACAGAATTTTTAATAATGATGAAGGTGAAAATGTTTATTTAATTTGCAAGCTTCTCACCTCAAATTTACTTTACGACAAAACCCCTTTAAGAGGTTGTACCTTAAAGCCAATTTTTGCATTACCAGATATTCAAAATATATTGGTTCAACCATATGAAGACACAACAAAATGGCAGAAACCTCTAGTAAATATCACACATACCAGTATTCTGGAGCACATATACCAGCTGCACCACTCACATTAGTAGCCAAAAAAGCACAAATAAATCTTAAATCAAACTAGTCAATTTACAACAATGTAATCTGAGCTGCACACCCCTTACTCCATTACAATAAAAATGATGTTCTGGATTGCACTGTAGGCACCAGTAAACTGGGAGGAAAACATCTGTGGCGCCTGTTTGGTGGAAGCAATGGGCACGACTGGAATAATTTTGCTTAGTCTGTCCATACAGCACACTGCAGAAAATGCATCTGCAGTTTACCTATATGTACCCTAAAAAATGTAGATGGACACGTCTTCATTGTTCACGCATATCAGAAAAGTGAATTAATAAAGATGGCACATGTCCAAAACTATTTAGGAAAACACATTCTCTAGCTGGTTAAGAAAAAGGAACCTACGGGCCAATTGTTGAATGTCCATGGCAGAGGATGTCCAGAAACCATCCAGTATGTGAAGGACAGATTTCTGACATCACCACAGGAGTCCTTGCAGAGATCTGCACAGCAGTCGGGGCTGTCATTAAAGGGGTTTTATCGTTACAAAGATCATGTCTCAGATTATGGGGACAGTAAAAATAAGCACTTTTGTAATTGGGTTGCATTACCTCTGTCACTTGGTTTAGCAGATATCAGCATCTCTGTAAATCTGTCTTCTATTTCTGCTGATGCTGGTTAGAACGCCCTCTGGTCGATTCTCGCACCCTAGACACGCCCCCTGCACTGTGATTGGCTGGCTGACATTTCATTCAGCCTGTTGGGATACGCCCCTAGACAGGAAACGGCCCGGCCACGCCCCCTGCACTGTGATTGGCTGCCTGCACACTCTGTGTTTACTCCCCTCTGAGCTGTTAAAATCGATAGTGAAACCAAGGTCTGCTGGCTCTATGTACATCTCCCAGCTTTAAGGTCAATGTTCTGGGCAATTACTGCCTGTTTAAGGGGCTTTTGCCAAGAGGTTGATTAACCTCCTCACAGATCCAGTCCTTAAGCTGCTACTTGGAAAAGAAGGCGTTCTGTTCCTCAGATCGAATGCAAGCCCCGCCTCCTTATGACGTCATCACCTGTAGTGTATAACATAAGGATTCAACACTGTGTCTGTATAAGCTGCTTATATAGTGCAGTGCTTAGGTGATTAGCCCTGCAAGACAGAGGTTGGGAGTTCAAGCCCCATCAGTAGTTTTTTTTTTTTTCTTTAAAATTTGTACACATATGTAAAGATATGAAAATATATGTGTAGACATCTATAATTTTATTCATATACACACACAAAGCTCCCGTATATAGTGTCCTATCCTTGCAGTCACACCAAGCACTTCCAACATACGTGATACAATGCATATATTCTGGGGGATGAGACATGATATAGGGGAGCCCTGTATGTGTATATTTATCATTATAGAGATTAACATATATATTTTAGGTCTCTCTACATACGTGTAGAATTTAGGGGGGAAAAAAAATATACCCTGTGAGGGACTAGAACTCCAAACCCCTTCGTTGTAAAAGCAATAGTCTACCCTTGCTCTACCTCTGCACCACCAGCCCAAGTTAGTTACAAGCTGAGCAGGGCCTTCTCTCAAAGCTGATTTGCTTCTCCCCCCATTGTTTTCACTTACATGTCATTGATAGCAAGCAGAGATCTTTACTTGAAGCTGACATTTGTAGTTGAGTAAAGATCTCTGCCTGTTGTCAGTACAATTTGGATGAACACCACTAGAAGTAACAGCTGCTGGCTTTCAGTTGTGTGTAAACTAAGACATATGACAGGTGCTTGCTGGAGTTTGGAGCCTCAAGGCTGCAGACATAAGCAGGCAGGAGGCTACAGAGCTGTTATATCCAGACAACCTTCTGCATCCCCTGCTTTAAACAAAATGATGATGTCACAGTTCTTCAGTGAGGGGAGACACGCCTCGTGGGAGGGGAGACACGCCTCCTGGGAGGAGAGACACGCCTGCTGACAGGAGAGACACGCCCCTGGATTTCAAACTCAATCTGAGAAAATTAGCTGAACAGCACGAGCAGCTCAAACGATAACACCCCTTTAAGGCTATGTCTCCACTGCACAGGAAAAAGTCAGTTTTTCCAGCGTTTTTCGTTTTCTAAAAAAACCAACTGAAAACAGATCCCATAGATTTGTATAGTAAAAACCTTCTGTTGTCTCCACAGAACATTTGTTTTCTGCTTATTTTATTTGCTGGTCATTTTTTGCAACATGTTTCAAAAAATGACAGAGCAGAGCAGAAAATGTACTATTGGACCTATGTAAAGCAGCGGATGTTTTTTGGCACTTTTTTTGCAGAAATACATAGCAAACCTATTGCTGTGCATATCTGCAAAAAAAAACCGCGGCAAAAAACATGAAAAAAAGTCACAAAAAAAGCGCAAAATGGGTAAAAAAAACCTGACTTTTTTTAGCAGCTTCTGACAGACAGTGGACAAGAAAACTCAATTTTATGAACATTTTAAAGATTTTGTTTTTTGTCCACTGCTGTGTAGACCAAGCATAAGCTGCACAGTAGTTCATCTGCATGCAGATCATGTCACTGGTTTTCACAAACTCGTCAATGACCAGCCCTATGCCTTTTCTTTGCAATCTCTGACACCACAGAATTCAACCGTTTAAGAAAAAATTGGATGAAGAAAGGAAAATATTTTTGGACTTTGTGGAATGTCCTTGAATTATACAACTATGTGCATATCAATAACACCGACCATACACCCATTATTTAGCCTTGAACACCGCAGAGTAATGCCACAGGGCAATAAAACGATTCTGAATCTTGATTCTAGATCAGATAAATAGACAGCTTCACTAGAATAGGGTGGATTTTAACCTTATCTTGTCATTAGGTCTTGTTCCAGCTTCTGAACTGTACACAAAATGCTAATTAATCATTTAGGCCCTATTCACATGGCAGATTTGGTATGGAAAGCATCTGGATTTACCATATGAAAAGCAAATTCTCTGTTGACATATTGATGGCTGCTTTTCCACAATTGGGGGCTTATCTGGATCAGCAACGAAAACCACTGCATAACAAAAGATAAAATCTTTACAGATTTATGCCAGATACACAGCAGGCTTTCTGTACAAAAAAAATTACCATGTGAGTAGTATCCTGAAATACTGCCCCTACAAAGTGATTTTTTTTTTTAACCATTTACAGTACTTCAAGCTATAGTATAAAATAAACTATAGAACATTGTCCAATTGTTTTTTAATACCTTAAAAAGGGAAGATATTCAATACAATATGAGAAAACAAAAACATAAGAATACACCATAAAATATCGGTTTCATTGGTAGATTTCATTGGTTGGCAGGATTAATGCGGCCAAGATGATGATGCTTCCCAAAATCCTTTATTACTTCAGAAACCTTCTAATCCACTTCACAAGTTCCCAATTGACATCTTTACAAAATCTCATTATGTTGTTTATATGGAAGACAAGAGACCAAGGGTAGCCGAGAACATCCTGTTCCTACCTACCGGTAAGGCTATGTTCACACGGCTTAAATTTGGACGTATGTCAGTCCGTACTTACGCGCTGGAGTGCGCAAATTATGTCTGGAATACGTCCAAATCATTACGGTAATCCACAGTTCTCATAAAGAACTATGGATTACGTCTCCTCTTTCTGCTCGGCGAATCCGCCGGGCGGGGAGATAAGTGACATGTGAATTACCAGCGGCGTATACGTGCCGCTGATAATGCAAGTCTATGGGCCGGCCCCCTGCCCCCGCTCCCGGCCACATATCATAAAGCCTCTATTTTAGAGCAGTCTAGATATTGGTGGCATCGTAATTATTCAAAACAATGGGTCATAATGAAGGAGCACTCTCTAGGCTACGCTCAGCTTAATTCGGCACTATGGAAGCCCAATCAATCCCTTCTAAATTTTAACCGGGCTAATTCTATGGAAAAAAATTGATTGGAAAAAACTCTTATACCTCTTCGCCCATGGTTTCCTGTATACAAGGTAAACTTTTAGATAGTGTTTTATTGAGATATTGAATTGGATAGATAAACCATTTTCTGTGATAATAAAGATATTAACTTTGATGACTCCCTTCAATACTTTTCCTGGATAAGGGAGAACTTTGATGTCTTAAATAGGGATTTTTATAAATATCTTCATACAAGACACTATGGGGGAGATGTATGAAAACTGTCTACGTCTAAGACTTTCTTTGTTGCCCATATGAAATGAAAAGTGAGGTCCGATTGGTTGCTATGGGCAACAAAGAAAGTCTTAGACCTAGACAGTTTTCATACACGTGGCCCTTCATGTCCTCTTTTGACAAACAAGTGAATATTCCCTTTTCTCCCTTTGAAATATTGTTTAACAATCCAGCCAAATTGCAAAATGGCATCTCATTGCGCTGTAAAGCTCTTATGCATACTCCTTCACCACATGACCTCTCCTTTGTCAACAATTTGGAAAGAGATCTTAATTCCTTCCATGCTAGCCAATGAAATTTTATATTTTCTCTCCAATCTAAAGCTTCTAAATGTATCAATCACTTGGAAGCATCCAGAAAACCATTATATAGATGGGATATGTCTCCTTTAAGTCTTTCGAAGAGGTTTCCAATACTCTCTAATATCTGTTAGAGATGCAACAAGGAGATGGGCTTGGTTCAGCCATTTTGGAAATCTGTTTATAAGTTAATTTTAAGTGTTATCAGAAATCTGAATAGTTGGTCACCAGCTATGGCCTTATCTACTTCTTTTGAGGATCTAACTCTGCCTGATGCCTATCTGACAAGTCATGTACTCCCAGTCGCTCGATCCCACCTAGGTAGACATTGAAAAAGCTCTCTTCTTCCTTCCCCCCAAGAAATTCAAAATGCTATCAATACAATTTCTTAATGGAGGAACAGATGGCAGGCTGTTTAAATAACTCCCATGAAATATAAAAAAAAAATTGTAACAAGTGGGAAATATTCTTCACCACAATTGTTATATTGAGTACCTTCATTTTGTTACTCTTCTGGCAACACTGGTAAATCTCTGCATAGACACACACTCTATATTCATCTAGTCACACAACTGTTTTATATTCCAGATTAATGGTTTAAACTGTTGTTTAGTCTAATAATTTTGAAAATCTGCACTTAACTACTTAATGTAATGGTAATGTCTGGTCGCAACTTATCTCCTTGTTATATGTACCAGACATTCCAAATGTTTCTAATCCTCTACCTGATGTATTTTCCAAATGATTCATTTGTTATATTGCCAAATGACTTTTATGCTGATTTATTCTGTCGCACTGCTGTATACTAGGATTCTCTCCGCTTTGAAAACACTCAATAAAAACAATGTTTACAAAAAAACAATCGTAGTGTATTTTTTCAATGAAAGCAGGATTCACACATAGAAGTCCTAATACATTTTGCCCCTCAACGCCTATTTTCTTTGGTTTTTTTCTTCTCACTCAGAGCTAACCTTTTTATTTTCTTATAGACTATGAGGCTTTTTGCAGAACAGTGACTTCTATGGTGTCGTTGTACATAGATTGGGGGAAAACTAGTAGGCAAAATGTAAAACCGTTTGGCCGTTGTGGTGTTTTGCTTTCGGGGGGGGCCCGATTTTTTCATTTGTTTTTTTCTTTTCTATTTTTGAAATTTGTGCGTCCGCGACATTTTCCGCAACCAATAACTTTTTTGCATTAACACCTACGGATTTGAGTGAGTAGGCTTTTTTTTACGGGCTGAAGTGTACTTTTTATTGCTACCAGTTTGGAATAAATGGAACTTTTTAGATTAAATTAATAATTTAAATAATTTTTGGCATTCGGAAAATTTTTTATTCTACAGTGTTCATCGTATGGGCTAAATGATTTTATATTTTTTTTAAATTCTGAGAGGAAGTTTATTATTAAGTAGAAAATGTAAAACAAAGCATATAAAGCAAAGACCATGCAATAAAAAGTATATGAAAAACCATACAAAGTTTGTAAGAAACAATTACACAGCAGTAAGTCACAATGTACTTGAGCTGTCCATAAGACAGCTCAGCCCTATCAGTACCAAAAATAAGGCATACAAATTGTAAATGCAAAAAAATTAGACTCTGCATAATAAGTGTGCACGCCTCAAATAAACTCCTGCTAAAAAAAAGCAATTGAAGCCTAAAGTAGCTAACAAACAAACAAGCAGAGACACGAGGGGGGGCGCGCTGACACCAGACAACAAATAAGGGGAAAGATTAGTAATACAGCATGTAGAATACACACAGGTCACAGCCTTGTCCAAAATACGCCAGCAACCGATTCTAGCACCTGAGGGTGGCCTTCCAGCCATGAGAGAGAATCCAGGCAGACTCCCATCCAATGCGAAGGGCACCCGCCCGTCCCAAGGGTCCCGCCCCTAGGATAGCAGATAAGAGGCGGAAGACTTGAACGTGAACCAATAGAACCACAATTTATTAAACCGAAGTAGTTGAGCGGGGGAGTGGGCCACCAATTCCTCCATTCGACATATAAAATTGATTTCATTGTACCAATCTTCAATAGAAGGAGGAATAGAAGATTTCCACCTCTTAGGGATAACTGTTTTGGCGGCCTGAATCAAGTGTCTAAGAATAGATTTTTTATATTTAGAAACTGGGAAATGAAATCAAGTCAGGAACTGAGACATCAGTGGTCAATGTGATAATTCTCTGGACAGACGTCCAATAACTTCGAATTAACGGGCTATCCCAATGATTTTATATTTTAAATAGATTGGACTTTTCGGGCACGGCGATACCAAATATTTGTTGCTTTTTTATCATTTTTATTTGTAAAAGGGGGTGATTTGAACTTTCAACTTTTTTAAACTTTAAAACTTTTTTTTTTTTATTACTTTAACATCGAGTCCCCCTATGGTGCTTCACCACTAGGGGGCACGATCGTTTATTTAGCCTAATGCATTGTAATGCAATGCATTAGGATGCACAAAGATGGCAGTTTTACTACTTCCTGCCACAGGAAGTAAAACAGAAAACATGGTGGCGATGGAAGGTTTCCAGCTGCCATGTTAGCCAATCAGGGGCCTCCGCCGTGAAATCACGGGCTCCCGATAGGTTAACATAGCAGCTGGAAGCCTTGTGAAGGAATGAAGTGAAGGAAGTGAGGAATGGTGTGCTGCACCGTTTCTCATTGATTTTGCGTCTAAGGGGTTAAACAGCGCGGGATGGCGCTGGCACCATCCCGCGCTCTAACTGGCAGGTGTTAGCTGCAATTAGCAGCTAACACCTGGCGGCTATGTAGCAGGATTGTGCTGCGATCCCGCTACAAAACCCATTACCGGCATTAGGACGTATTTATACGTCATATGCGGTAAGAAGTTAAAGATGATGGTCATAAGTGGGCACTTTATATTGTATTGGATCAATCATGATCCAAAGAAAAAGTGTTGTGACAAAAGCAAGTGCTAAAACAGCAAATCTGTTATACGGTCCACGTTAATATGTTTGACAGTCAATTACAAACATAGAAATTACTAGCGCTTCTGAATAAATTCTTCAATTAACAGAGCTCTAAACCACGGACGGTGCTTTGTAAAGAATTCTCAATATCTTTCAGGTGCTGATGAAAGTTTGTTTTGTACATGAAATAACAAATAAATCAGAAGCGACTAACAAAGCATAATAGACCTGTACAATCATCAATCAATTTGGTCATGTTCCCGTTTGTTCTGGAGAATAATTTCATACTATATATAAGACTGCCACTGGGCTTTATCTAATTTCCGCAGGCTGGTTATCAAATAATTGTTTCTGGTCTTTAGCTTAATGAAAAATCCTCATATTTGTTTTTGCGTTTGAAAAGCATAAATATAATACTGATTTAGATGAAAAAAAAAATGGTTAGGTGAAACAAAGTTCCAAAAATAGTATACTTGCTTTTATGCTACAAATACTATATATAAAACTTGTCAAACCTGTCGGGTTACTAGGTGGAAGGTCACAAAATACCAATGTCTTCTAATACTCTGCAGTTACATGCATACTCACATCAACATTCAAGATTAACATTGCTGAGTATGTAAATATATGTGACAATACATACAGATAAAAAAATAAATTGATAAATAGATATGCAATAAATACATTAAAGTAAAACCCACAATGATCATTGGAATAACTTGAAAAGTGACAAAAGCAATAATAAATTTAAATTTACTGAAAACTAAGGAAAATCAGTCATTGCTTTTGAATTGTGGTTCAACAAAAATAAACAACTAAATAAATAAATACATAAATAAACTGGCCTGGACAAAAATGATGGTACCACAAATAATGAAACTACGGTTTGTCCTGTAATTAGTATCACAGGTGTCTTTAAACTTGGAATCAGTCAGACTGCCTATTTAAAAGGTGAAAAGTAGTCACTGCGCTGTTTGGTATCATGGTGTGTACCACACTAAACATGGACGAAAGGAAGCTAAGTATAGAGTTGTCTCAGAAGATTAGAAAAAAATGAAAGACAGACACCTTAAAAGGTAAAGGCTATAAGACCATCTCCAAACAGAATGATGTTCTGGTTACTATATTATTCTGAAGTTTAAGTTCTATGGTACTATAGCTAACCTCTCTGAACTTAACTGCAAGAAGAAAATTGATGATAAATTGAAAAAACAACTAAAACGAATGGCAACTAAAGAGCCCAACACAACTTCCAAAGCGATAAGGGGTGAACTCCAAAGCCAAGGTACATCAGTGTCAGATCACACCATCAATAGCTGTCTTTGCCAAAGTGGAATGGAAGATGACCGATAAGGAAACCACTGTTGGAAGCAAATCATAAAATATCAAGACTTGATAAGGCACAATGCCTCTAGGAGAAGTTCCTTTGGACAAATAAGACTTAAAGGGGTTTTGCCAAGAAGTGAGTTCCTTACCTCTTATCTGCTCAGGAGAGAAGAATAACTCAGCATGCTGAGTCACAGGTGAGAGTGAGGGGGGCTGAGAAAAAGGCTTCACTTTTTGTAATCACATATATTTAGAAAAGTGATTAAATACCCATTTTGGAGGATCCCACGTCAACATTACATCATGGCAAAACCCCTTTAAACTGAAGCTTTTTGGCAAGTCACATCAGCTGTATGCTCACAGAAGAAAAAATTAACCATACTAAAAAAAGAACATTGTACCTGCTCTGAAACATATAGGAGGCTCTGTTATGTTTTGGGGCTGCACTGCTGCATCTGGTACAGGGTGTCCTGAATCTGTGCAGGGTACAATGAAATCTGAAGACTGCTGAGGCATTCTAGAACAAAATTTGCTACCCAGTGTCAGAAAGCTTAGTCCTAATCGCAGGTCGGGGGTCCTCCAACAGGATAATAATAATATTCCAAAAATGGGTATGAACAAAAAACTGGACTATTCCGAAGAGTCCTTTTATGAGCCCTGAGTGGGCCAAATATATGTGGACAAGTGTAGAAGTCTCATTGAGAGTTAAAGAAATTGTTTGGATTGTAGTGCTTTCCTCAGAATGTTGTGCAACAAAATTTTAAGGGTACAATCATTTTTGTCCAGGCCAGTTTTATTAATTTGGGTTTTTAAATTTTTTTCGGTTGAACCACAATCCAAAAGCAATGTCTGTTTTTTTATTAAAATTTAAAATTACTGTTTTAATTTTTTAGTTGCTTCAGTGACTATTGTGGGTTTTTCTATCTTTAATGGAAGGGTACCTACAATTTTGTCCACATGTATAGATCATAGATAGGATATTCCTTTATAGACATTTATGAAGCACAGTTTAAAAATACCATCTATATTTCATTAGTGACTGGACCTGATCAATTGTGAAGATGTAGGTGCCTGTTATCCAGTTCCTGGTGAAGAGGTAGCCAGCCACTCATGCATGGTCACTCTCCATGTAGTCTCCGAGCACACTCATTCCATTATCTATAGGGGACAGAGAGCAGCCAGAGGCAGTGACAATAGTGTACCACATAGGGGGACAGAGATCTGAAGTTGTTACCAAATACAATGGTCCAGGCAAATTCCTATCCTATCATATCCTATCATAGAGGAGACTTGAAGTAACTACTGAAGGGACTGAGGGCGACATGTATGTACAGGACTACTGGCGCAGCCCTGTTCTATAGTTTTATAACCAGACGCACTCCAAAATTAGGTGCATTATCAGGCGCCGGTGGCACTTTGTAAAGCGTCCAAGATCGGGAGGGGTGGGGTGTTGCACCACAACCGTATGAATCCACACTTTTATGACAGGAGGACGGCAAAACCGGGCGCATTACTGCTGGAACAGGTAGACCAAGTTAAAAGTGGTTTACCCAAGTATGATTTGTCGTTTTGGAGATTGAAAGCACCTAATCTATGACCTGCAGTAGAAAAGGTTCATTAATTCAGACATACTCTATGCTACTAATGCGCCAAAAAAAGGCATCTGGGCGCCAAAATACATACATGTCTCTTTAAGGGTTCATTCACGACTGATTTTAACAAGGATTTCAACAAAAATTTCCCATTGACTCCCGTGGTGTGGGAAAAAAAAAAAAAAAAAAAACCTTTTTCTTTCTTTTGAGCAGATCCTTATCCAAGCCCACTTGGAAGAAGGAGGCGCAGGTTAATCCTTTCCAGTCTGCCCTTTTTTTTTTACTTATTAAACCAAGACACTGATCCATATTATTTTCTTCTTACCATTTTTATTTTCTAATTGTAGATTTCTCAATTCGGTCATCTATATATGATTTTTGGGCAGCTTTCTTGCCGGCAATGCTTTAACAGCATTTAGAGAAATGCTTTACAGCACCTTCATTCACTTAGGAGCCTTAAGACTGACTCAGTCCCATTGACTTGTATAGGAGAGTTTTCTAGTCTTGCTCCGTGACCCTGGGAAGAAGTCAGTGTGCAGGGAAGGGTAGAGGGTGAACTGTGAGATCTCCTATTTTGAATGGTGGATCCAGTGTTATCTATACACCTCTGTGTCACCTTTCAGCTTCACCCTGCCTGTACTAATCAGAAGCAGACTGCTGAAAGCTTCCTCTACAGAACAGGAGATGTTAGACTATTATTAGGCTTAGTGGCCAAAGTGAAAACTGCAGGACTTAAGAATTATTAAAAAATATTTAAAGTGTTGTTAAAAAAAAAAAAAAAAAAAACCATAACCAAAGACGTTTAACCAAAAAACGTGAGTTAAACAATAACTCATTTTTGTTGACATATTCCCTTTAAGGAAAGTATTCACACAGGAAACATGTTGCAAAAACGACTGAGCAGGGCAGAAAATGAACTACTGGAGTCTATGGCTGTGTCACATAAAAGTCAGTTTTTTCAGCATTTTTCGTTTTTTTACAATGCTGTGCATGTCTGCTAAAAACGCACCAAAAAACGGAGGTTTTTTCAGCTGCTTTTGACAGGCAGTGGACAAAAAAACTAAATTTTATGAATGTTTTTAGGATTTGGTTTTCTGGTCGTGTTTTGTCCACTGCAGTGAACACACAAGGCAGAGTATACAGTCCATGAACATTCACACTGCTGATATCATGCTTGAGAATCTTTCAGCTCTAGCTAAACAAACAAGCACAGTGAGTATATGACGTATAAGGTAAATTTACAGCTGATCTGATGGCTAATAAATATTATCTGAAACAGAGTATGAATAAATCCTCTTTTTAGTCGTAAATCCGTTCAGTTAGATAATCCCTAGTAAACAGAATCTATATTAGGCATGCACAGATCAGAGATGCAGCACGGCACCTCTGTAATGTGTAGGACATGGCTTAGCAAGCTGCCAGCCAGCTTTCCCTCACAATATACTGCATCTCATGAAGCATGCCACAATTTATTTTTGTTTTTGCCAGATTCATTTGGAATCTATCATAACAAGCCGTTTTCAAGAGTATATCATGTGCAATCAACATTACAGGGGTTTGGCAGACTGGGCACTGTAGCCGAGTGGGTAATATACCCCTAAAACAAAATGTAGCTTCTAGCATATAGATTCCTCCAAACTGTGCTCTGTTTTATGTGTGTGCTGAGGACTAGGTTATAGTATACATTGGTAGTAGCTCTCATAAATTTGACATGCCCTGTGTCTGAGGGTTCCCACATTCCTTTCTAAGAATCGCAAAATAGGAGACAAAAGACAGAGAAAAAAAGTCCTCTGCAGTGTATTAACACAACTATAAATTATTGTATGTACAGTTGTAATATACTCACCTTATTGAAATGTGCCCATATGGAGGCACAACTCTCCTTAGCGCAGTGTAATGGATCACCGCTGTGTGGATTGTAGACCCCTTTAGCGTCTGCAGCTTCTCATGGTTTCACTTGCACACTTTCCTACAGTGCACAGCTAGAATACTGGAGCTGATTTATCTGGGTTTTAACTTGGCTTAAAGGGGTTGTCTCATCTCAAAGTTTCATAGGATGCATGAATGAAATAATGCTGCTTTGCTCTGTCGCTTCCTGGTCAAGCTGTCTGTAATTAGCATATGAGCTCCATGTATTCAGACTTCTCTGTTTATTAGTCTAGATTAAATAAATTACCTTCTACCAGGACAGGAGAAGCTTCTGAGCTAATGTAAATAGTAATTACTGTCTTTTGTCTGAAAGATCAGATAACACGCTGCTCTCACTGTGACCTGTGTGATGACTTCACTACCTGCTATCAGATAGAACAAACAGCAGGGGATAAGGAGTACACAGGTTGGTCACTTGGGAAACTAGAAAGCTCTCAGAAGGAGATAAAATCACTTGCAGCTCCTTAACAAAAAAAGTTGAACAAAGCAATATATTTGGAAAACGTCTTCATTTAGTGTTCCCTACATTTTGAAAGCTAGTCTTTGTATTGAGACAACCTCTTTAAAGTTAAAATCCTTTTCTGCCACGTTAAATGAAGCGCTGATGTGCCACAGGGATGAAAGCAATTTTTTTAAAAAATACATTTTTATTTAAAAATTTGCTTTTACTTCCGTGGCACATCAGCGCTTCATTTAATATGACAAAAAAGGATTTTAAAGGATTTAAGCAAAGTTAAAACCCAGAGGAATTAACTCCTTTTATGTCATTTGCATTCTTTTCTAAGATGTTTTTTTAATTTTAGATTATAGATTTGTTTTTTTAAATGGGTTTCCTAAAGGTGGCGACCATCTTGCCTTAACTGCGTTTAACGGATTTTAGAAATATGCTTTACAGCAGTTATATTGGCATCGGAGCCTGGGAGCAGGATATGACCCCATGACTTCTATGATAAGAGTGTTGAGGACATACACTGTGACCTCAGAAGAAATCAATGTGTTTTAAAGGTGAGGGGGGAACAGGTGAGCTTTGACCATTACCTGACATTAATCTTCTGTTATCTAGTTCTTCAGGGCTGCTACGAATATTAGACGTTGATCTATCCATATTAAACATGATCTATCTTCAGTGGCTAGAGCTTGCAGACACGTTAACTTTATTCCTATCATCCTTAAGGACAGCTCCTGTTTTGAGAGGAAGCCTAGAAAAACTAGAAGGGGTTTGATATACATGGTTGACACATATTTTTTATCGACCCCTTTTAAAAAGCTTTGGATCCATTTTATTCTCTATCAGATTTGGAGCTATGATATTCAGTCCTAAAACTACTGTTTTGAAAATTTAAATGTTATGCCCGACAAATCTAGTGCTGTCCACAAATTCAGAGGATCCCAGCTACTCCCATTCATTTCTAATCTCCATACTTAAAATTCCATAATTCTTTTGTTTTAGATTTAGAGCGCTTTCTTGGAGATCAATTTACGAGCTAATTTGTCTGCTGTTAGCTCTCGATATGAGAAATTAGCTCATCGATTAGCTATGGAAGTTGTGCCAACAGATCATTTGGAAACTGAAGACACTGATGTTCCCAATTGCAACTTTCCCTCTATAACTGGGTTTCTCAACTCCAGTCCTCAAGACCCACCAACAGGTCAAGTTTTCAGGATCTTCTCAGTATTGCACAGGTGATAGAATTATTGTCAGTGCATTCTGTGGAAGAACAAGACCGGTTGGTGGGTCCTGAGGACTGGAGTTGAGAAACACTGCTCTATAACCATATTGTGAGGCCTACACAGCCACATCTGATGCACTAGAATTAGGTAGAATATCTGTAATATCTGTAAAGTAAAGCTGGTGGTAGGATGGATATAGCTTCTGAAGGTACCTTCATGAAAAAGATAATTGGGTCTATACCATCTTCTCAAAGGCAAATAAAGTCCATTTAACTTGGCCAAACTTAACTCTGTATTGTGAGGTACTATCACCAAGGTCAATTTCTGTCAAACGAGGACACCTAGTATTTTATTGGTTTTGCCTGGAACATACTGTACCCCCAAATCGAATTGATGTACTAAGGTCCAACCCCAGAGTTATAATTCTTTGGCTATGTTCACACGGCTTAATTGCGGGACGTATTTCGCCCCGCAATTAAGCCGTGTGCACGGGGGCGGGAGGTGGGCGGGCGGCCGCCCGCCGGCCCCATAGACATGCATTATTCCGGTGCGAATACGCCGTGAATAATTGACATGTCACTTCTCTCCCCGCTTGCCGTATTGTGCGAGCAGGGAGAGGAGACGTAATCCATAGTTCTCTATGAGAACTGTGGATTACCGTAATGACTGGGACGTATCTCGCAGTACGGCGTGAAATACGGGGCGAGAAAATAAGTCGTGTGAACATAGCCCTTTGAGGTATAACTTTACACATCTCGCACACGTAATAGATCTTTGTCCTCTTCTCCATCTGTATGAAGACTAATTGTCAAGTGCGTTTTTCCTTACTAATTTCTGACAAGCTAGCTTCACTGCTCATAGTTAAAACATAATTATACACTGACTCCTTTCTACGTTTGCCCATGTACCCCTTACCACAAAGTCTACACCCTAAAACTGTTGCATCTGACATCATACTAAAAAGGAAAACATCTTTTAGTAGATATTTGTTTTATTGTATGTCCCACACCATAGCAAAGGCTGGTGGAATTTCCTTAGATAAGCTAAGGAAGAGGACCTTTTAATAATTCTATCTGAAAGAACTCCTCTCTTACTTCAAAAGAAATGGTATTCTTTCATAGCATGTGCTGCCTCATCTCAGGAAACTCCCTAGCCACCTCTGCATTTTCCTCTACAATGTGGTAGCTGTCTTGAAACCCAAATGCATCATCACAATCTTTCCTTTGAGTCTCAAGGAGGTGTTCTTGGAGTATCTTTTCCTTTTATTCCGTCCTACCATTTTCCATGTATAGAGCTTAACTGAAAGGAATCTGTGTCTCTAGGTCATCTCGCTTTAAGATACTAGTCATTCCCTATTAGGGTGGTAAATGAACATGTTATCTAAGTACACATTGTGGGCGACATGTATGAAGCTCGCCACGGCGGGGCGCACCTTTTCGCCAGTTTTCCGGCGAAATTTGCGCCTGATTTGTCGGCGCTGGGGCGCGCTCATACATACTATGTAAAGTCCGCCGCGCCTCGCCAGTATGTGAGGCGCAGTGCGGGACTTAGGCACAATAATATGGGGGTAAAGAAAAAAAATAATTCAATAAAATCTTGTTTATTTCTTTATTTTTGTTACACCCATACTATTGATCCTTGGATAACGAAAGTAAAGAAATAAACATGATTTTATTGAATTAATATTTTTTTGTTTGTTACCCCCATATTATTATTCATTTTATATACACATCGGTACAACTTCTTTAGTCTTATCATTTGATTTCGGCCATGTACAGTTTTATTCCAGATTGCATTAGAAAACCCATAGGAGCGTCGCTCACTCTCCCATTGGTCCAAATAACCGCGCCTCTTTTGAGTTAGCCAATCACAAACAGAGCTCGCTCTGCATTTCTTTTCCCCATAGAACTCTATGAGAAAGTAGCTCACGCTCTGATTGGCCGGGATAGCCAAGCCCCCGCTAGCTCAACCAATCAACTCTTCTCTGCATTTTTACTGTATTTTGAACTGTCCCGCCTTTGAATATGATTGGTCAATATTTCTCCATAGGTTATAATGGGTCCATGTCGCTCCTATTCTGATTGGTCAATACTCCTCCTTAGGTTACAATGGGCCATTGTCGCTCCTATTCTGATTGGCTGGTTTATGCCAACCAATGAGAATAGCTTTCAGAATTTGAATTACTGTATTTCCCGGCAATTTCCAATATCCTAATTCTTGATATTGTGCCGTTCTAGATTTTTGGAAAGTGATTTTTTTAATTATTTTTTATTTTTGAGGTTTGAGCTCTTTTTCTGATAATGTTTTCCGCCTTTATAAAGGTGATTTTTTTTTCTTCATACTCCATGCCGCACGGAGCTGAGCGCCAAGATTTCGCTTGCGATCTTCTATGTTTCCTCTCATGTTCCGTTCTCGCTTCACTTCGCCTCCTCCGGATCATTTAGACAAGAATCAACCAGGTCTGCCTGTCGGAGCTGCCACGCATTGCAATGCGCCGCACTTTGCCGACTCGCGATCGTACATGCCTCGGAGTTTTCGAACGCGCTGCGTCCGGCCCTGGAACGCCTACACCGCGCCCATTGCCCGCCCCTTCATGCGGGGCACAGCTTAAAGTGACGAACGCTGCGCCTAACATAGCATCCCTGCGATTCGGGCCGGTGAGGCGCAGGATACGCCAGAAATCGGGCGAAAAGCCCATCCATACATGTCGCCCTGTGTCTTTCGCCTTTAGAGAATATAACGTCAGAACAATAACGTATTGTTTGACTCATATTTTTTATTTAAACAAATTTTTTAAGAATTTTGGGTTGTTTTTTTCAATTTCCTATCACTTTCAATATTTTTTCTTAAAATTATGCAGCTTTCACTTTGAACCAGTAGACCCCATAATAGTCTGACACTTCCTGTTCCGTAAAGAAAGCTTTTCAGCAGGCTCATCAATATCAGCCCAGGCAGGATTGCACTGAAAGGCAACAACAATGTGTATAGAGAACCTAGGATCCACCATTCACAATAGGAGATAGCCACAGCTCCTCCTCTCCCTTCCCTGGAAATGAACAGGATCAGTTTTGGAATGCTTGTACTCTTTATCTATGGCAATCTAAAACTCCTTTCAGTAATTAGAGTTAAAGGTAACCGGTTAATTCCTTCATGCTGCCCAAACCATGGACAGCCTGAACTAGCTGCGGGATTCCTGGTCATAGTAATGTGTATTTGAGCCTGCAATGCTATGATGTTTCAGAGTAAAACAGCCTGTAAAACTGAGCCAGGTACAAGGAAGGAAGGAAGAGGAGTCCAATGTGTGGTTTCTCCCTGCAGAGCTCAGCTTAATTGTCATGTCTCTTCCTATATGCAAACAAGAGAAACCTGTTAGTTAAGCTGAAATGGCCTAAGAAAAGCCACACATTGGACTGATTTGCATTTACATTGGACTCTGCATGTCCAGCTCAGTTTCATGGGGCATTTTATTGCATATTTTATCACATTTCACAGTAAAACCCACATTACTGAGATGAGAAGTTTCCTTTAGCTCCTAAAATCCACAGCAATTTTTATTTTCATCACTTTTGCTCTTTCCTCCCTGCCTTCCAACCAGGGCTGGGGAGTCGGCAAGCCCCGACTCCTCAATTTCCCAAACCTTCGACTCCTGACTCCCTCATACACGGCACATGCTTAAGTGATAACTTTACTGTAGTAAAATGGTAACATCAGGCTGTTTATCACCTTATGATACAATAATCAAGCTATTTAGGTAGAACAGACACTGACAAGCAAAAGGGTAACAATGTTTTGATCTTTTGAACACTTGTGTGAAGAAAAAGCTGTATTTTTATCCAAGTCCAGTCTGCACCAATATTGGGAATGTGTGGAAGAGACCTGGGATCAGATTTTAGTCAAGACCTGCTTGAATCTGAATCAGAGCCCAGAAGGATTCAGGCAGTATTGAAAACCAAAAGGTGGATTTCCCAAATACTTACAAAATAATAAAAATTAACATTTTGATTTTTAGGAGCAAAACCGTAACAATACAGTTACAGGAAAGAATCTGCAGAACTAAGCAGATACTAAATACTTGCAAGTCAAATTTATGTATAAGATATGTAAGATGACTGTATATAAAATTACAGTAGCCTCAAAGTGGTAGTGGAGGGTGAGATATGGAGTCTGAAAGTCACAAGTTCAAAAAAATTATTACCATTTTGCTTGTCAGTGGGGTAAAATAGATTTATTGGATATGACTTTAGATTCCAAAAAAATTGTAAATATGCAAAACACTGCAGGAATATTTGTGAAGTCTCTGAATTTGTTCTGAGAAATAGTATCACCATCAGATCCTGCATACATGACCTCACATCTGATCTAATTATTTCCAGGCTAGAGAACGACCTCTCTACACTAACTTGGGTTGGGGGCAAAGCGGGGACCACAGGGGCAACATCTCTAACAATGTCAGGGTATAAAGGAATTGCCTCAGCCACAGTCAGTTTTGATGAATGGTTGTATCTCTGCTACTTCTTTGAAAGCAGGTGAAACATTTTGCTGAAATCTGTTTGCCCTGGGAGCGGAATCTTTTCCCCTGGGGCAGCACTTTGCCTGCTCCATGTCATCAATTACACTCCTCATGTGATAAGGCTGAAGATGGGAGCAGTAGCACTGGCCGGACCCAATTAAACTTGCTCTTTGCACTGCATCGAACTAACTGGACCAACTAATTATATATTTTGGGAGTCGGAGTCGGTCCCTTTTATGACGACTCCGACTCCACAGCCCTGCTTCCAACAGCCATTACTTTGGTGTTATTGACTAACCATATAATATACTCGAAAACCAAAAAAAAAAAAAAAAAATTGTGGGGTTAAATGTGAAAAAAAACCAACACTTGTGCCAGATTTGTTAGGGTTTCGTTGTTACAGAGTTCACTGTTCAGAATAAATGACATTCTGCAGATCAGTATGATTCCGGTGACACCAAATATGTAAGGTTTTCTTTATAACTTAGTACATTTTCTGTGTCCAATAACTCTTTTTGTTTTTCCATCTATCCCCCTGAGTGAGGGCCTGTTATGTGCAGGTTATAGCAGAGCTTTTACTGGCACCACCATTTTTAATCACATTTTATTTAAATATTTGGGGAACATTTTAATTTTTTTTAACTCTTTTTCAGTGTTCGACCTACAGGATACAGAATATTATATTTTAATAGATAGGACTTTAGCAGTTATGTGGATGCAGCACAGTTCGTTATTCATTTAGATGCTGCGGCTACCACAGAATCTACATGGTCAAAAAGCAGAAATCAGAGCCAGTGCCAATCCCTGCTGTTAGCGGTGGGCGTCAGCTGGAATAGAAATGTAACATCAGAATGACATACCTGTATTTTGTGAAAAGGGATTACAAATATTTCCATGATAGCAAAGTTAATAGCCAGTAGGGAGTATAAAGTTGGCCACAGACAGATGTTGGACAAACTCTTGCTCAGCAGACAGCTACTCCAAACTTTCCCTCCACACACATGGACACTCGGTTCAGCTAAGTATTCAAGTTTTTTCAAAACGGAAAATGAGGAACCAGAGGCTGTCAGACATCTCATCTTCTAAGGCTATGTTCACATGATGTACTGCGGCACGTACAGTGCGCGCCCCAGTACATCATGTCTTTCGGGAGCTCGTGCTGCTACGCGCGTACTCCCACCGCCCCCATTGACATTCATTACTCGTGGCGCGTATTCGCCACAAGTAATTGACATGTCACTTATCTTCCCGCTTGTACAATACAATTGTATTATATGAGCGGGGAGAGGAGGCGTAATCCATAGTTCTCTATAAGAACTTTGGATTACCGCAATTTCGGCGCGCATCTCGCCCGTATTAAAGCACAAATATGCGAAATGCGCACCGAAATTACCCTGTGTGAACATAGCTTAAGGCTTATCTCCTTTGAGAACAAATGGACTGGGCACTGAAATTTTACATTCCCGATTCCTTCTTTTCTCAGCCATCCATATGCGGGGGTACAGTAGGCACACTCCTAAGAAAGTCCCGCTGAAAATAGTGTCACCTAAGGTAATATAAAAAGTAAAGGCTCGCGAGGGATCTCGCACATCCCCTCTGCTTGTGGTTTGCCCCTCATCTTGACCCTCCGATCTCTCCTATGTTTGCCACTAGTTTCTTGTTTTTGTTCTTCCGACTGGACTATTAAGTATTCTTAAGGGCAATAATTGTGCTTCCATTGGCACTGTTACTACATACAGCATTTGGTGGCATTTCAAACCAGGCTATATTTCTGAAGCGGTAATATGTTGTCCTTTGCATTTAAGTTATAGGGTAATGTTGAGTACTTCTTGCTTTTATTAGGATACACTAGAAATACTTAGTACAGATGGTACATATGATTGTTGTTTTTGCCTTTTGTTTTTTATTTTCCTTTCAATGAACTTATATTGTACTTATCGTTGATTTGTGCCATGTATATCATCATTGGTTGTTTTAATTCAGTGTTTTGTGTTATTTGCTGAATCCTTAATAAACTGTTTTGAATATGAAAAAAAAAAAGTAAGGGCTCATGCACATTGCAATGGTTTGTTATGTTATATATTATAGTGCATACAGAGGTGGATCACTATAAGTCTCTGTTTGCAGATGCTGTTTTCTTTCATAGGTCATATGAATCCAGCCAAAAAACCCTGTAGCATAGCTTAAAGGAAGGTGAATTTTGGAGAAAGAGGACTGAAATAGGGTGCTGTATAGAGGAAACATATGGTGTCACACAGTGCCTACAGCTTCAGACCACTTCTTTGTCTTCTGTAATGCACATGCAGGTCAACTACATATGACTTATTACCTATGCTGGAAACTTCTCAGATCGTCACCAACAACTGCACAAGGAATAAACCCAAGTCCTACACATTTCGGTGTAGCTTTAGCCTCATAGTGTCTTCTGTGTCTCCTCAACCAAGCCTGGTCATGTGATCTATTGCTATACACCTCTTTAGTTATCATACTCCTGACCCTCAAGGCACTGTTCTGTGAGTTATTTGGAGTTCATTTGACTTATTTGGTTTCATATTTTATTAGAATTTTATTAAAAGCAGTGATTTTCCAGCCTTTCAAAAGATTTGTGAGTCAGATAACCTCAATTTATTTTTAATTTTAAAAAAAAGTTATAAAATATGAACCTTTTTATTGGGTGTACTTACTTTCTTGCAGAACATTAAATAATGTAAAGGCCAGAAGATTAATTCTCGCTAGGCTGTCTTCTTCATACACTGTTGGGAAAATGCTAATAGCGGAGAGCACACAGCAGTAAGAGGTGCACTTTACAGTGCTGCTGTCCTTTACTCTCATGCAAGTATTGACCTATCATTGGCAGTAACATGTTTATGAGGAAGCTTCAGGACTGACATTTGCTAAATGAAATCTTAAAAAGCACAAATTTCGACTAGTTTGCACCCTCTCGCTAGCTCGAATATGCAGATCCTTACATTTAATGCTTAACAAGTAAAACAAGCCAATAAAAGCAAATATTGGACATAGTGATTTCTAGCACCAATTGCTTTCTCTTTCAGACTTCTTTTTTATTGCAGGAAAAAACCCACCAGTCTGCCATTGACAAATTAGCCTCTCTCAAGTATGTTGCTAGGTTCACAGCAAGGCATCAATCATTCTCCGCTATTACCGATATCATTACACTTTTTATATTAAAAATACTGTAAACATGATTTCCTGCTGCAATCAGGTTGACTCTGTGTTAGGTACATCTGGGACATCTTCAGTCATCGGAAAAAGGGCTGAAAACAAACAGACCTCCTCGTCCATACATCAAGGCTCAGAACTAAGCTTGTCAGTTACTGCTGAATCATTGCTGCTGGAGCCAATTTCAGGCTGGGTAAAGCTCTCCTCACGTCGTTCCTCCATGGCTTCAGACAAATCAAATAGGAGCTCAATCTCAGCTTCATTACTCTGGATCAGTTTATTTCAACTAGAGAGTTGAGCGTTTTTGTGCAAGCAGAAGCTGAATGCATTACAAATAGGTGTGGTGCTCTCTGGAGGGAAGCCCAGAAGCAGGAGAGTATGTGCTATCACCATTTACTGATGGTCACACACATGAAGCAATAGACAGAAGCTGTTGACTGCACACAACCGAATGACCATGGGATTTCTATAGACGGCTGCTTGATATACTGAACGAAAGGCTCTTGTAAATATGTCCTCATGACAACACTTCCTGCTGGTGGTCTGGCTTAGATCGGCCTTATTATAGCAGGGCTGTGGAGTCGGCAAGCCGAAGCCCCGACTCCTCAATTTCCCAAACCTCCGACTCCCGACTCCCTCATACACGGCACATGTTTATGTGATAACTTTACTGTAGTAAAATGGTAACATCAGGCTGTTTATCACCTTATGATACAATAAAAAAGCTATTTTAGCAAGAAAAGACATTACAAGCAAAAGGGTAACAATGTTTTGATCTTTTGAACACTTGGGAGAGTTGAAGAAAAGCTGTATTTGTATCTAAGTCCAGTCTGCACCAACATTGGGAATGTGTAGAAGAGACCCGGGATCAGATTTTGGTTTAAGATGTGCTTGGAATATGATTCAGAGCCCGAAGGTTCAGGGGAGTATTGAAAACAAAGGTGGATTTCCAAATACTAACAAAATAATAAAATTTAACACTTTGATTTTTAGGAGCAAAACAGTAACAATGCAGTTTCAGGAAAGAATTTTGCAGAACTAAGCAGATGCCTAAAATACCTTGCAAGTTAAATTTATGTATAAGATAGGTAAGAGGACTGTATATAAAATTACTGTAGCCTCATGTACAAAGCTGTAGTGGATAGCGAGATATGGAGCCTGAAAGTCACAAGTTCAAACCCTTGTTACCATTTTGCTTGTCAGTGTAAAATATATTTAAATTTGGTATGACTTTAGGACACAAAAAAATTGTAAATATGCAAACACTGTGGGAACATTTGTGGAGTTCTGAAATTGTTCTGAGAAATAGTTTGCCCCCATCAGATCCCGCATACATGACCTTTACATCTGATTCTTTATTGTTTCCAGGTAGAGAACGGCCCCTCTACACTAACTTGGGTGGGGGAAAAGTGGTGACTACAGGGGCAACATTTCTAACAATGTCAGGGTTTTAAAGGAATTGCCTCAGCCACAGTCAGTTTTGATGAATGGTTAAACTCTTCTACTTCTTTGAAAACAGGTGAAAAATTTTGCTAAAATCTGCTTGCCATGGGAGCAGAATCTTTTCCCCTGGGGGCAGCGCTTTGCCTGCTCCATGTCATCAATTACACTCCTCATGTGATGAGGCTGAAGATATGGGAGTAGGACCAAATTTCTCTTGCTCTTTGCACTGCATCGAACTAACTGAACCAACTTATTATATATTTTATTCCTGCAAAATAGCCACCGACTCAGACTCCACAGCCCTGGTTATAAGCATATATTGACTTCAACGTGCACACATATGCACTGAACAGTGACTATTCTAGCTCAAACTTTTCCAATTTATGGACCAACAGATTCTCTCTTTTGCATCTTATACAACATAACAGGGAAAGGACTGACTTAGGGCTTTTCTCCTATGCCCCAACAACATATCCAAATAGCAGCAAAGACACAGTCCTTTATATTCAAATTCTTTTAGATCAAACTTTTCAAACTTGTAAACATAGCCCAAAGGAGGAAGGAAACAGCCCTATGGCGCTGGTCTGAGGAAGGAGGGGGTTTCCTCCGAAACGTCACCGATGGGCGTGTGGCTGTGCTCACGGCTGCTTCCGCAAACAAGCTCCGTAAGAAAGTAACACGTGGCTACTATGTAAGAACTTTCTTTACTACTCCCTACTTCAGGGGTGTCAAACTGCGGCCCAGCTGTTGGGAAACTACAACTCCCATCATGCATTTATATCATCTATAACAGTGGGCATGATGGGAGTTGTAGTTTCCCAACAGCTGGATAGCCGCAGTTTGACACATATGCCCTACTTAAAGGATACAGTTGCAGAGACTGTTGCAAACATATCCCAGGTTTCTACTCGCAGGTATATATTTGCTTATGTCCTGTAATGTTTGGACTATGCTTACAAGTCTGAAAAGTTTGATACAAAAGAATTTAAATATAAAGGACTGTGTCTTTGCTGCTATTCTAGCTCATCAGACGTGGATGAGTCATATTATTGTGACCACCAGCTAATATCCAGAGCATTATTCGTTTTTGAGCATTAATCATTCCAGGCTGTTGTACAGGCCAAAGGGGTTAGATACCTATAAGAACACTAAAAACACTGCCACTGAAGGAAAGCGTACAATCTAAAAAAGAAAAGTAGCTGCCAGAGGGTGTTCACTATCACACCAATAATTTCGACATTAATTATACATAATGGTGCCATTTGTCCACTCACTGTATACTTCACCACAGCAACACACAAATAGATCACCAACTACGCAGTTTCAGAAACACTCCTCTCCTTGAATTGAAAGCCAATAATCATCCTTCTTTGCAACTCTAGGGGGCCGTTCACACGGCTTATTTTGCCGCGGATTGGCGCCGTACTGCGCTCCGGATTTGCGCTGCAGTACGGCGCCAATCCGTCGCAGTAATTACGGTAATCCACCATTCTCATAGAGAACAATGGATTCCGTCGCTCCTACCCGCTCGGCGAATCCGCCGGGCGGGGAGAAAGTGACCTGCACATTATCCAGGCGCAAAACGCGGCGCGGATAATGTAAGTCTATGGGGCCGGCGGGCCGCGCCCCCGCCCCTTATTCAAGCCGGAATTGTGAGCGCAATCCGGCTCGCAATTCCGTCTTGAATAAGCCGTGTAAACCGGTGCTAAGGGTTTTGTCACATGGTGCGTTTGTGATGCTTTTTTTAAAAATGTGTTTTTTTGAGCAGGAAGGCACAGCGATTAATGCTGTACATTGCCGCACAAAAATCGCGGTAATTACCGCGATTTTTGCCACGATTTTTGTGCAGCAATGTACAGCATTAATTGCTATGCCTTCCTGCTCAAAGAAACACATTGAAAAAAACGCATGAAAAACGCACCCTAATAAATCCGCTATTTTAGCCATGACAACAACGAGGGATGTGTGTGCAGACAGCCTATCACACACCTTATAAACTCCCCAAGCCAGCTCATAGCAGTTTGATCTACTTCATGAGCTATGCGCGGCTGATGTTGAAAGCGGTCATAATAATGTGTACAGTCATGAAAAAAACAACAACAAAAAACACACAATCCAGCTCGCCTACATCCTAAGGGTATGTTCATACGGCTTATTTTGACATGGTTTTGGACGAGGTTTTCAGAGCGTTTCTGCTCCCAAAACCTCGCCTGAAACACGCTTCTTCAGAAAAGATTTTAGAGGCGTTTCTTGGCGAGGTTTTCACCCACAGAAATAAATAGCCAGGACAAAATTCACGGCTAAAACTGTGACGAAAATTCAACAAAAACCGCGCCTAAAACGCGCTTCAAGAATTGACATCACACTTCTTTTTCAGCACTTCCAAAGAAGCGTATAAAAACCTTATCGTCTGTGAACTACAACAACGTTTTACAGAGGAATCAATTAGATGAACTGGGGGTGTTTTGGATGAGGTTTTGGGCAAGGAAACGCTCCGAAAACCTTGTCCAAAACCACGTCAAAATAAGCCGTGTGAACATGGCCTTAATGTACTCAAGCAAGCAATGATAGTAAAGGATGCACACATCTAAGAGATCCAAACTGGCGCTAAGGGAAGTCAGCAACTGGCTACCACCCCAAACACTAGCAACTGACTAACATGTTTCGGCCAATGTGTCCTTACTCCAGCTGTGAGTAAAGACACACCGTCTGAAATGCATCAATGGTATCAAGCCATTTTTTTTTTAAATTAAAAGAAGCTGTCCAGCTTTTTCCCCCCTTTCTAGATACAGATAGAGTTTACTCATTTTTATTTTCATAGTAAATGGTAACTTGAATTTGATCTTGTGGCTGCTGGACAATACCTCTGTTCTCCAGCATGATTTAAAAAGAAATGCAAGTTATAATAGTGATTCATCTGTGTATTAATAGAACAGAAAGTGTCATCATTTTAACTGAAAAGCAGAAAGGTCATACGTTGCTTGCTTATGTAGACAAAAGGCCTTCTTAGAAAAGATTACGAGCAGGATGACAATAGCAGTTTTCAGTCTTGGGGTACATCCACCCGGCAAGCTATTCAGACGGTTTTCGGATTTGAAAGCCAACTGAAAAACATCCCCACAGACAGCAACAGAAAGTCCACCCAGTAGTCTACATTGGACTGTTTTTATACTGGGCCGGTGTTCCGAAAAAACTCAGAACATACACAATCAGTCTGGTTTTCGGGCAGAAGGTGTGCTATTCAATGTCTAAGAAAGACAGGTAAATCCGCAAACAGAACCGCTCCCCAAAACTATTGAAAAAAAGGACGCTAAAACACCGGCCGGAATCTTAAGTCAGAATCCGACCAGTATTTTGCATATGCCGTGTGGCCGTATCCTTACCGCTGAGAAATGTAGCAACGTATTAAATAATAGCATCACGACAACCTAGAGAGACACAAGATCTCTTCACTACTATCTGAATTGTTGCCTTCACCTACTTAAAGGGGTTTTTCCACGATGTAATGTTGACGTGGCATCCTCCAAAATGGGTATTTAATCACTCTTCTAAATATATGTGATTATAAAAAGTCAAGCGTTCGAGAGCTACAGCTTTCTTACCATGCCCTTAGTTACCTGACACTTCACATTAGACACGACCAGGAGATGATTTAGCTGGACTTGCACTGTTTGCACTTCTTATCTGATGACTGGGAACATGAAGGAGCTAGCTAGGGACTGTGGAGAAATACTCTGTCTTTTGTATAGAGAATCCACTGGTTCTAATGTAATTATTTGTGTAAACATTGTAGACGCTCCCTGGCACGGCTGGTCTCTGCTCAGACCCTCTTTCTCTCCCCTGTGACTCAGCATGCTGAGTTAATTTTGCCTCCTGATCAGATAACAGGTAGGGATCTGACTTCTTGGCAAAACCCCTTTAACTACAATACTAAGTAAATAGCACAACCAGGTAGTTGTATCTGTCCACTCAGGATGGAAATAGTGGGGATATTCAGCACTGCAAAATCCTTACCATTTTCTCAGGTAAATCCTAAGATGCAAGTCCACTAATTTAGTGTGGAGGTTTTGCGGATTTTCCAATGCATTTTTTGTGTGCAGAATATGTAAATTTTTAATAAATATGAAATAGAAAAAAAAAGGAACATGTCTAACACAGTGCACCATTGCATGAAAAAAAATAACACTATATACACAGAAATATATTCAAGTTTATTACAAAACAGACCTATGGAAAAAAAAAAAAGTAACCAGTTTCTGACCGTTTACCTCCCATTTCTGACCAGGTACATTTTCCTTGGTATACGCAGATTTGAGTGCTAGAATGCTTACTGTGCTCTTATAAATATTTTTAACAGCAAAAGTGGCACTAAAATAAGTCTTGTAATTGCATCATTTCTCCGTCACAGAAGTTTCTAAAAAGACAATATAGAGTTTTAAAATCGTTGGTGGCAGGTCTAAAAATTGGGGAGAGTTTTTTTCCTTTAGATTTTATTTTAGTGTGTTTTTTTAACTATTTTATTTTACATAGTGCTCCCCTCATAAGGTTTTTACACAAGTTTTTTTCCCACTCATTTCCCTAGCAACTTGGGCTGATACTGTATATTAGCCCTAGATACAGGGGAATTTAGTCTCCTAAACTTACTGAAGAGCTGCTCTAGATCTATTAAGACCCAGCAGCATCTGCAACTACCAAGCCCCGGTGGTCACAGGTGACTAGCTATATATAAAGGGTTCTTTGAGCGCTGTATTTACAAGGATCAAGAAGGCAGGGACAGTATTTTTAAGTCAAAACACAGAAGTAGAAGCCTTTTTATGAAACTTTTTCTCTTACAAATACTGCTGCAAAATGCACATAAACAGTGTGAACCCTGCCTAAAGCTGACGGCCGGCTCTCCACTCGCACAGCTGAACAATTGTGAGCGTTGTGCACTATGCACCGACATTCCAGACTTTTCAAGCAGAGTTAGGGCGTGTTGACTCCGTGTTTACATATGTTTTTAGATGCGTGTTCCGGACCCTAAATGGACCTAAACACGCATCTAACAATGTGCAATGTAAGTTACTTTGATTTCAATTTAAAACATGCGTCGGCGTTCAGATGAGTGATCACCAACATGTGTCTACATGCATTTTTGTGCTGTATGTTTCAGATCCGATCAAAGAATTGTCATGTCCATTCTTGATCTGAAAGACACAGCAGGAGCTCTATTTAAAATTATAGGGTGCGATCCTGCTGCAAAACGTATCCAAAGACGCAGCTGCATGCTGGATATGTTTTGAATCCGATTGAGGCGGCATTTTTGGATGCGATTTTCGGATCCAAAACGCTGTGTGAACACACCCTTAGATGACCACCGTTAGGGTATGTTCACACAATGTATTGTGGCACATACAGTATGCGGTGCAATACATCATGTGTTTCGGGAGCTCACGCTGATCAGCACGTACTTCCGCGGCGCCGTGTGAACATACCCATATAGTAAATTGCTGGCCTGCATCTGGTTAAATACATGCAATCACTGCATCCCAGAACCAGATGAGGGACTGAGAACAACATACATAATAGAAAGGTGTACAAAAATGTCTATACCAGAACAATGCCAACACATAAAAATATCATAAGCACTGCAATGTCAATTTGTACTCCAAATATTGGAGTACAAGTTACCCCATAGCAACCCATCAAGCAGGTACAAGAGACCCCACATATATCACTATATTCTTCCAGCTTCTTCAGGGGTGCGAAAATTTAAAAAACATAAGGTGTATACTCAACTGCAGATCTGCATTGTATTGCGGCATTTCATAGAAGGCTTCTTGCAGATTTTGACTTTCCCATTGAAATTAATAAAATTTGGCAACAAATCTGCAGAATATCCACTACATACGTATAAATGCTGCGCAATTCAAATAAATGCCGCAGGTGAATATCTGTACGGATACAGTGCAGTTTTTTTTTTTTATGATCTCCGCTTACAAAGCGCCTACAGAACATCCGCAGTGTACAGTCCTGGCCAAAAGGTTTGAGAATGACACAAATATTATATTTTCACATGATGTGTTGCCCTCTGGTTTTTATGTGCGTTTGTCAGATGTTTTTATCACATACAGAAATACAAGTGCAATCATATTATGATTAACAAAATCTTTTATTGACAGAATGAGTTAATGCAGCAAGTCAATATTTGCAGTGTTGACCGTTCTCTTCAGGACCTCTGCAATTCTCCCTGGCATGCTCTCAATCAACTTCTGGACCAAATCCTGACTGATAGCAGTCCATTCTTGCACAATCAATGCTTGCATTTTGTCACAATTTGTTGGTTTTTGTTTGTCACCCGTCTCTGATGCTTGACCACAAGTTCTCAATGGGATTAAGATCTGGGGAGTATCCAGGCCATGGACCCAAAATCTCTGTTTTGTTCCCTGAGCCATTTAGTTATCACCTTTGCTCTATGGCAAGGTGCTCCATCATGCTGGAAAAGGCATTGTTGATCACCAAACTGCTGTTGGACGGTTGGAAGAAGTTGCTCTTGGAGGACATTCTGGTACCATTCTTTATTCATGGATGTGGTTTTAGGCAATGACTGTTAGAGAGCCGATTCCCTTGGCTGAGAAGAACCCCACACATGAAGGTTTCTGATGCCTTTACAGTGGCATGGACAGACTGGTGGTATCGCACCTTGTCCTCCGAACAGCTGTGTTTCCCAGGTGCTCACAAACATCGGAAAGGGGATCTACAGAGAAAATACTTACCCGTCCTAGCAGTCAACTCCCTTACCTTGGCAGAAATATCAGTCTGTCCCTGATGTTTATTTCTGGAGAGAATGGCTTCTTGCTGCCCTCTTGACACCGGCCTTGCTCCATGAGTTCGCTCACGTTGTCAGATGCGTAACCTGCCTGCTGCATTCCTGACAAGCCTCACTGAACGGATAGGTAGCCCGATTCCGAAGCTGAAACACTTTTAAGAACGGGCCTGGCTCTTGCTGAGTCTTTCTGAGCGCCTGGACGCTTTTGGTGCACATGGAACACTCTCTCCTTGAATTCCTTGATGATGCGATAGATTGTTGACTGAGGTGCAATCTTTCTAGCTGCGATACTCTTCCCTGTTAGCCAGTTTTGTGCAGTGCAATGATGACTGCACGTGTTTCTTTAGAGATAACCATGGTTAACAGAAGAGAAACAATGATGCCAAGCACCAGCCTCCTTTTAAAGTGTCAAGTGGTATGATTCTTACTTAATCATGACAGATTGATCTCCAGCCCTGTCCTCATCAACACCCACACCTGTGTTAATGGAGCAATCACTGAAACAATCTTAGCTGGTCCTTTTAAGGCAGGCCTGCAATGAAGTGGAAATGTGTTTTGGGGGAAAAAAGTTCATTTTCTAGGCAACTATTACTTGCAATTAATTGCTGTTAAGCTGATCACTCTTTATAACATTCTGGAGTATATGCAAATTGCCATTATAAAACCTGATGCAATAGACTCTGTAAAAATTAACATTTGTATCATTCTCAAAACTTTTGGCCATGACTGTATATGCGCCATGTAAAAGGATAGGATGATTCTGGCCCGAAATATTCCCATATTTTAAGGAAAAGCTCATCCAAGAAATGACATTCCAGTCCTGACGTTAGCTCCAGCACGAGTGATATAAAATGGAGAATCATCTTTCCAGCACTGGCCACTCTCCCTCCATGGAGTTCTACCACCTAATCATTTCTATTATTGTCATGATATTCAAGGGAATACATAATTCTAACAAGGCAGGTTTGGAGGCCGCTAATGTATTAGAATACCGCACTGCAAATCTACCATAAGTTAGCAAACCATCAACAAAACCACTTAAGTTGCCTTGTGAAAAAGCTGCGCATAATTCCTGATGAAAAAGCTGCTGTGAAATGACATCATCTGACAAGCTTAATTTGTTTCTGCTGTTTTAGTCCATGTTGCATCTCATTCTTCACGAGATAGGAGGTCTGTGAAGAGATCCAGGCCTGGGTGTTATTAGCAGATCTGAAATAAGATGTTTATGATGAAGTAAAGCTCTGCCTGTCGGCTGTGCTGCTGTTTGGAGAAGGCTGATGGATTCAATTTGCTGTCATTATTTTCAGCATTACTGATTTACTAACAATCCCCGGAAATAAAAAGCGATTTCTTTCCTGCTTATGATGTCACAGCAAGCAATATGCGAATGATAGACTTTATGAACATTGATGAACACGTGATTAGAGAGCGGTTTTCCATGGAAACGGACTACAGGTCCTGCTATTAAGAATTGGCCCCAATATCTTCCACTTACAGTATATTGCCACAGACTATACTACTCTCAGCCAAAACTAAACTTTACTATATACTGTAGTTTGTGTTCATATCAGAAAGAAACCCAATGCCGTGTATATATTTGCCAATATCAGTAAAAGAAAACATAAGCCAAGGTGAACCACTGTGTACTTACTGTGCAGCCATAAAACAGCACATACAGTCCTATACTGCCAGCCATACAGTGCCACAACAACACTGCCAGCCATACAGAGTCTCCCATAAAACTGCCAGACATTGCCCATCATAACACTGCCAACCATACAGAACACAACAGAACCAGCCACAGTGCCCCTCATAACACTGCCAGCCATACAGAGTCTCCCATAAAACTGCCAGACATACATTGCCCATCATAACAATGCCAACCATACAGAACCCAACAGAACCAGCCACAGTGCCCCTCATAACACTGCCAGCCATACAGAGTCTCCCATAAAACTGCCAGACATACATTGCCCATCATAACAATGCCAACCATACAGAACCCAACAGAACAGTACCAGCCACACAGTGCCCACAATAACACTGCCAGCAACACAGTGTCTCCTATAAAACTGCCAGACATACATAGCCCATCATAACAATGCCAGAGTACCCAACAGAACAGTACCAGCCATACAGTGCCCACATAACACTGCCAGCCATACAGTGTCTCCTATAAAACTGCCAGACAAACATTGCCCATCATAACAATGCCAACCATAGAGTACCCAACAGAGCAGTACCAGCCATACAGTGCTCACAATAACACTGCCAGCCATAGTATCTCCCATAAAACTGCCAGACATACATTGCCCATCATAACAATGCCAACCAAAGAGTACCCAACAGAACAGTACCAGCCAGAAAGAAACCCAATGCCGTGTGTAGATTTCCCAATATCAGTAAAAGAAAACATAAGCCAAGGTGAACCACTGTGTACTTACTGTGCAGCCATAAAACAGCACATACAGTCCTATACTGCCAGCCATACAGTGCCACAACAACACTGCCAGCCATACAGAGTCTCCCATAAAACTGCCAGACATTGCCCATCATAACACTGCCAGCCATACATCGTCCACCATAACAGTGGCATCAGTTGAATGCAGCGGTCAAAAGATTAATATTGCTTTGTGAAGCATGAAGCCAGAGACAAAGCATGTGTCCTGATGGCTGGGGCTGCACAGAGGGCCACATGTTTTAAAGCTGTGATCATGTGAACGCCGCTCCGTGTTCAGCACAGACAGCAGTGAGAATCTCACTGCTAATTGTTAGATCCGTCTTGGGGAACGACAGTGCGGACCTCAAGACGGGTCCTAAAGCACTTGTAACACGGAGTGTATACTCCGAGTGAACAAGCCCTTACAGCTGCAGCCAATTTTGACCTTCCTGACAGAGCCCCATTTTTAAAATCTGACATATGACACATTATGTGAGCATAACTTTTTGATACTTATCCATGTCATTCAGAGTCTGTTTTCTCGTGACACATTGTGTTTTAAGTTAGTAAGAAATTTTGGTCCATACAATCCTTGTTTGTGAAGAAAGTCAAAATGTTGTGAAAATTTGGAAAAATTTGCCATTTTCAAAGTTCAATTTCTGTGTGTAAGATAGTTATTCCACACAAAATAGTTTATAACTAGCATCAACCATATGTCTACTATAGGGTGGTATTTATGAAATGTCATTTTTTTTTTACAACATTAGGGGCTTAGAAATTTAGTTTGGCATTTTTCACATTTTCAAGAAAATTTGCAACAGATATTTTAGGGATCAGTCCAGTTCTGATGTGGCATTGAGGGTCCTGTATTTTAGATACCCCAATAAGTGACTCCATCTAAGAAACTGTGCCCCTTAAAGTATTCAAAACAGCATTTAGCATAGTGGAGGTGAAATTTCAGAATTTCACTTTTCTTGCAGATTTTTTTATCCATTTTTCACTGGAACAAAGTAGCGGTGACGATGGAAATGCAACTCATCAATTCACCCAATTCTGCCACTTTGACAGATATGTGGCCCTACCGCGCTATTTGGATCAACCAAAAGCCTCAGAGTAGGAGGAGCACCTACTGGACTTTGGGGTCTCATTTTCATGACAATTTTCTTTAGGCGCCATTAGAATTTGTGGACACTCTAAGGTGCTAAAAAGGGGTTGTCTCACTACATTGATTCATCTTACCTTAGTCCTGTTTTCTTTATTTCCTTTTGAATTCAGGGGCGTGTTTACTGGCTTCTACTAGGCTGCAGTAGAAGCCAGGTCTGTAGCTATAGCAACCAGTGCTGGCAGCCTATCAGGAGAGATCGAACAGGTCTGTAGCTATAGTGACCTGAAGAGCTGTTACAGCCCATAAAAGAGGGGATATCTAGGAATAGGTAGGACACTGTTAATGGACACATATTGCAAAGTGACTTGTTTTAGCAAGATCTTTAACATAAAAAGCAAGCCTTGTAGTTAGACAACCCTTTTAATAAACACTTTTAAAAAGGTAGTAAAAAATGAAAAAAAAATAATTTTTTTGCCAACAAACTGCCATTTTAGCTGAAAAAGGTTTCATTTTTACAAAGAATCCTGGAAAAAAAAGCACCCCAAAATTTTTTTACGCAATTTTTTCCATGTTCAGCAATACCCTATAAATGGGTATAAACTGCTGTTTGGATGCATGGCAGGTCGTACAAGGGAGGGAGCGCTATTTGACTTTTGAAAGGCAGATTTTGGTGGGTGCCATGTCGCATTTGGAAACCCCTTAAAATACCAGAACAGGTGAAACCTTCCAGAAGTCGCCCCATTTTGGATTCAACACCCCTCATGGATCTCATCTAGGGGTGTATTGCGCATTTTGGGCGCACAGGTGTTCCATAGTTTTATTTAGCATTGGGCCATGAAAATAGTAGGAATGGGAAGAGGGAACGCAGTTCCGCCAATGTTTTTTGGGTTTCAATTTTACAGCGTTCACCGTGCAGGACAAATGACAGGATAACTTTACTATGTGGGTCGTTACAATTACAATGATAAAAATTTTACATCTTTTTTTTATGTTTTATTTCTTTTACACAATAGAAATCCGTTTATAAAAAAATTGCGTTTTTCATGTCATTCTGACAGCTACTGTATAACTTATTTTTCTATTGTATGGAGCCAATTAAGGGATTGTTTTTTGCGAGGTGAGTTGACTTTCTTTTTTAATTGGCATTATTATATGACGCTTTGATTGCTTTTAATCAAAGATTTTTGTGAAGCGTTTAGAACAAAATACAGCAATAATGGCAGTGGTTTTTATATTGGCCACAGTGCGGTATAAATGATATCCTAGCTTTACTCAGAAGGTTGATATGATTACAGCGATACCCAATTTGTATTTTTTTTAAGTGTTTTACTGCTTTTACACAATAAAAACAAACACTTATTCAAAAAGGAAAACACAAATTTACATCGCCATAGTCTGAGAGCCATAACTTTTTTATTTTTTCTGTGTACAGAGCTGTGTAGCAGCTTTTTTGTTTGGGAGTAGACTTTTCATTGGTATAATTTTTGGGGGGACAATACTTTTTGATTGCTTTTAAATCTGTTTCTTGAAAGCCAGGATGACAAAAATACTGCAATTCTAATAGTATATTTTTATTTTTAACAGCGCTCACCATGCAGTATACTTGACAAGTTAGTTTTACTGTGTGGGTCGATATGATTATGGCGATATCCAATTTATATAGTTTTTTTCTTATGTTGAAGCGCTTTAAAAAAAAAAAAAAAAAAGTTATTACGAAATGCAATATTTATGCATCGCTATCCTCTGTCTATTTTTCCTCATACAGAGCTGTGTAAGGACTTTTTTGCGGGATGAACTGACTTTTTCATTGGTACCACTTTGGCTTTAATATGACTTTTTGATCACTGTTTATTCCATTTTATATGCTGCTTGATGAACAAAAGGCGCAATTCTTTGTCTGTTTTCTGTTTGTTTGTTTTTTTTAAATGGCATTCACCATGCAGGTTAAATAACATGACAGACTTATAGGATAGGTTATTACGCACATGGTGATACTAAATATGCGATTGCCATTTGTAAAGAGGAAAAGGGCAGTGTACATGTTCTTATTTTATTGAGATCTAGGAATTACTGTAATTGCATGGAGCATTTAGAGCGTATTGCATGGCAATTACGTGCCAAAATACGCCACGCAATTACATTGTGGGAACATACCCTTAGGGAGACACTGGAGATGGAGGGGTTTTAACAGCAGGGAAGAAGGCTACAGAGCTCTAAAGCAGGGCTGTGGAGTCGGCAAGCCAAACCTCCGACTCCTTAATTTCTCTAACTCTGACTCCCTCATACATGGCGCATGTTTCAGTGATATCTTTACTGTAGGCTTTTTATCACCTTATGATACAATAATCAAACCATTTAGGTAGAACATAATACATTTATTGTAACACAATTTGAGAACACAAAAAGCTTCACTACTGAGCATGTACATAAAATGCAGCACACATACATCACAACTAAAAGCCTAGACCAGGAATAAAACAGACATTTATAGGACTTTTCATATTTTTCCCAAATCCTTATGAAAATTTTTTTCAGCACATACTATATTGAAATAAACCAAGTTTATTATATATTTTTGGAGTTGGTATATTTTAGACAAAATGAACGCGGACAGACTCCACGGCCTTGCTCTAAGGCTAAGTGCACACGGCATAGGACAAAATACATAGGAAAGCTGACGGCTTTTTGTCCTATGCAGAACCGTGGTTTTTGCTGCCAATCTGCTCAAAAACCGGGGTCGGTTTTAGATTTTTGCCGTCGGCCCGTACAACTGAATGTACGGGAAACAGACGGCAAACTGCGGGACTCCGGCAGAATATACATTTTGCATATTTTGCCGGATTTTTAACGCGGCGGTTCAAAACCCGTGCTGTATAGATTACAGCACGGGTTTTTCATTGCGGTCTATGCAGCACAGTATACTGTCGGATTCACGGTGGTCTCAAAATACTAAAACCACGGAAAATACGATGATAAAGCTATGCTGTGTAGACATAGCCTAAAGGGTTAGTGTTTGTTGTTAACATAGATAAACAAGCTCCTGTGCTGCAGATAACATGCAGCAGGGAGTAAGGCTATGTCTACACTGCACAGAAAAACGTCCGTTTTTTCAGCGTTTTTCGTTTTCTAAAAATGCTGGAAAAACGACTGTAATCATCTCCCATAGACTCTAATGTAAAAACGTCCTGCTGTCTACACTGAGCTGCTTTTTTCTGCTCGTTTTTTTTTACTGGTCGTATTTTGCAACATGCTCTTTAAAAAAAACGCCAGACCCGGGCAGAAAATTTACTACAGGAGTCTATGGAAAGCGCCGGACGTCTTTTGGCGCATTTTCGCTGTGTTTTTTGCCGCGATTTTTCAATGAAAACCCTCCCAGGAACCCAAGTCCCACCTATATGGGTGTAACAAAGGGTTTAAACCTTATCAAAAATTTTTATACAAGTGTCCGATGTGTCCTTGTCTGTACCTTTTGTAAATAAAAATGTTACGCTTTGGCCGCTAACGATTTTGCGCAATTCATATTTTTTTCACTAAAAATACGTTT